>JANHZU010008527.1:267194-279456 GCA_032468055.1 Acrochordus granulatus | reverse complement strand
ATTATCTGACTTTCCATTGTTTCCTATGGGAAACTGCATTTCTCTTTATGAGCATTTTGCGCTAAGAGCATTCTTCCAGAACGGATTAATCTCATCTTGTGAGGCACCACTGTACATAGCCAGTGAGTACCAGGAGCAAGTATTGTCCATATCCGACTTGTAACCCCTGAGACATTTGACTAGTTCTTGTAGGATGCTGAACTAATCTATTCATCTGATTCAGCAGACTCCACTTATGCTTCTGAGGCAACAAAGAAGTTGGGATCAGGTACAGGGTTTTACTTGCTGAGAATATCATTGTTTTATACTTTAAAACCAAGGTTCTTGCCCTTATGGCTAAAAAAAGTAAATAGAAAATGTATAAATATGAAATTAAGCAATGTATGGACTGTTGTGTAATTTTTAATTTTTTTAGAGACACAGAACTTGTGTTTTCTTAGCAGAATGTTTTACTTTGCTTTCATGACCAGTAATAATGAAAATGGAGTTTGCAAATCTGGGAAACATACATGGATATCCAATAATAGAGAATATGTGTAACTCAGGGTTGTATTGTGGAGTCCTTGGTGTTCTCTGAGCTCGGTTGTTTGCTTGCAGACATTTAATTACCCAACTAGGTAACATCATTAGTGATAATGAGTGTGGGATTACTCCCTTCCAGATCCTTGCCTGCCAGTATTGGAGGACATGTGGTTCTCTCCTTAGTAGTTCCTTGATTAGGGTGTTGTTCTATGCTTGTTTGTCTGGTGTTTATCGCTCCTTATCTAGATATTGGCTGCTGGAGGGGATGTGTTCTGGTCTTTTTTGTTTCCTTAGCTTTTTGTTGCCTTTTGAATGATGTGTAAATATAGCTTATTTCTCTGTGTCTATTGACAGCTGATTTGTCTGAATGCTGAGCTTCCAGGAATTCCCTAGTGTTTTTGGATTTGGCTTGATGATTCAACATATAGCATGAGGACTGTAACAGCCACTATATAGGACAGGCAGTTGGATGACTAGCAGAGTGCATCCATGAACACCAACTAATATTTAAAAGACATGATGAAAACTCCTTAATCTTACAACACATGTTCAGGCTCAACCATAGTTTCAGCTGGGGATCTGTGAGCATCCTAGATCAAGCTAAATCCAAAAATGCTAGGGAATTCCTGGAAGCTTGGCATTCAGACAAATCAGTCACCAATAGAAATATAGAAATAAACTTTATTTACACACCATTCAAAAGAGACAACAAAATGCTAAGAAGGAAACAAACAAACAAAAGACTAGATAAGCAGGGATAAAAGATCAAACAATCAGGCAGAAAACAATACCATAATTAGTATTGATTATGAAGGAGAAAAACACATAGCCACCAACACTGGCAGGGCAGGCTACTGTATATAAATAGGGAGAAAACTCCACACTCACTAGCATTTATGATGTTACCTAATTGGGTAATGAAATGTCTGCAAGCAAGCAACCATGGTTAGAGAGTACCAAGGACTCCACATATGAGTATATTTTGGGGTTTGAGCTGCAGGTCTGAACTTTCATTTTGAGATAACAGTGTTGATATTTAGTGACACTGGATGACTGTTTTAAAATGTATTCTTGGCAGGGCCAAAAGATCTAAATTGGAGCTTTGCAGACTCTGGCTTTCTATACCCACCTACTACTGGGTTTCATTATGGATTTTTTTCCTGGGGATTGCTTGCTTTGTTCTCATCTGGATCTTGGAGCTGCAGAAGCAATGTTCATTTACAACCTCTGATTGTTAGACACAGAAGACACAGAACTTTGCATCATCAAATTCAGACTTTGTTTATGGAAAAATAAAAAGGTAAAACAAGATGGATGTCTATCTATTTGCTTAAAGACATAAGGCAGAGTTCTACCCAGTCCATCCAGGCCCTAAGATAAAGCTAAATGTCCTGGAAAACCTCACAACTTTGAATAAATTTGAGGATGATTTTTTTTGAAGCTGATATGGTTTTATATGGTTTTGAAGCTAATATGGTTAAATATTATATCTTTGCTAAGAAATACTATAATAATAACATAATGCTTGCAACCCTTTATTATTATATTTAAAATATTAGTAATTATCATTGCCTAAAAAGGGGGTGTTCTTTTTAAGAGGAACTTTTTTGTATTGCAGAAGTATGGTAGACATATAGAATTTCATACATATAGTACTGGGATTAAAAGAATCTTCGAAATGGATCCCCAATATGAGGGTGATACTGATCCATGTCACATTGCAGGTGGGAAAATATATTGAGCAACATTCCTTCCCCTAGTGGATGACGATGAGGCTCACCCAGCACAGAACTGCAATAACAATATTTGTGAAGGGGAGAAATAATTTATGACTTGGTAAACCAAAGGCTATGTCCCTATCACGTTTGGAAAACTGCATGAGATTAAAGGAAAGAAACATGCGTAGGATTAAGTTTCAAGAATGGAAGAAAGTTTTTTCTCTCCCTGAATGTAACAGGGTGGGCCTGGGAAAGGATGTCCTTACCATTTGGCTAATGCCATAATATTTACGTTAAGAATTCAGAGCCACGTTTTATTTTTCTGAGGAATGGATGCAAGTAAGAAATGGTGAAAATCTACTGAGAGTCAACCAAGTTTTTCAAAGGCACTGAGTGACATATCACCTGTAAACCAAGCACACTTTCCAGAACTGGAACTTGGGACTGGGGTCAGGGTCCTCCCTCTCCCACAGGACATGTTGACATGTTAATGTGATTGGATACCTGTAAATTCACCTATTACTAAGCTGGTTGGAAACCAGGCTGACTGTTTTTATTTTTATTACAAAACAAGAGACGAAGACAGATATTCATATACCAAGGAGTTGGAGTAGCTGTGTTTGTATTTTGTTCAGACTGTGGTTGAATCTACCCTCCAGATGTGTTGAGATGTAAACAATTTAGGTGCTCTCTGCAAATTTGAGAATTGTCCCAGCATGATTGGAGAGCATCAGGTTTGGTGGCTTTCATTCTTGTTACAGTATGATGCATTCCAAAAACAATTAAAAACAGAAATGTACAAGTCTTAAATCCTTCCCTCTACTATAATATCAAATCTGCTTCATCAATTGTGATAAATGCTGTTGTTTAAACGTAGTCTCTGAAGAGAAAAAAAGAATGAAAGAGTAGCCTGTTAGTATATGGAAACACAAGATGGGGACATGCATAAGTGAAGTCCTGTTCCAATATTTGGAGCCTGTCAGGGCTGGATGGCAAGAAACATTCTGAAACTAAACCCAAGAGAGAACTGCTATCTGTCCATTGAGATTCTTGAGATTCAATTCCAGTAAAGTTGTTTCTCGGAGTGGTAGCTGGGGAAAACAGGTTCATAACTTGGGAGTCCTGATCATACAGCTGCAGATGTACTAGTTGAAACCCTGTCTGGAGCACAAGGCCCTCACAACAATAACTCTTCTGTGATGATCATCTGATTGACCTACACTGCATATGGAGGGCAGGCTGGCTGCAGTTATTCTTCCTGCAGTCCTGTCCATTCGTTGGAGTCTCTATCTGTCCTGCATGGTTGCTGCACCGAACCAGACAGTCACAGACGTGCAAAGGACAGACTGAGTGATTCCTCTGCAGAACTGTATCAGCAGCCCTGGGGGCAGGTTGAACTTCTTGAGCTGATGCAGGAAGTGCATCCTCTGAGTGCTTAAGTGCTTGAGGCTGAAAAAAAGGAGGTTGCTTCTTTTTTCAAGTAAAGATGCAGCAGTAAACAAGTTCTGCTTTTCTCTCTCTCAAGTTCTTCCTTTTTGTTATATTGATTTTGAATTTCCTGTACTGTAACATACTGCTGCCCGTCACAGTGACCACATCTATTCTGATTGGCTAATGCTTCAAGACTTTCTGAGAAAGAATGATATATTAAGTATGTTTGCCACCTTGGGTTATTTGTAAAAATAATAAAGGTGGGAGATATATATGTATGTGTGCATGCATGTATATGTATAAATAAATGTCACTTCCATGCATCAAAATGGTAAAAAAGTTTTAAAAGTACCTGGTTTCACTTACACAGGAAATAGTTTGAAATATGATTGTTCTGTTTTCAGTATTGGACAACAACGAGGGAAAGTGTGGTTGCATTTGTTGTTCTGCACCAGAAGGAAGTGTTTGTAACTGTTACTTATTTGCTCCACATGTAACCATTTCTTTAAAACCATTTTTCCCCTTTTACTCATGCACTTCTCTAGATGGAGACCAGCCAAAAATAAAACATAATTAAAATTATGTTAACCTTATTCAGAAGAGGAAGATCTTACTTCTTTTCCTCAAGTCAGGAGCAGAACTCCAAGAGTTTTTCTAAGAAATTTGAGAAACCGCAGGGGGGACGGGGGGACGGACGGTGGTGTGTTCGTTTGAATCCCCCGCCCCGTGTTTTTCCAGCATCTTTTGTGCCAGAGCGTTTCTTTCTCCGTTCCCGTTTTCAGTACAGTATATTGAAGTCGACGGCTCAGGAAGGGGTATTTGGAGGAAACTCGAAGCATTGTTTGAACGCTTGGAGGTTATACTTGAAGCGATTACTGGAAATGAAGAGTAGCCGAGGTAGGTCTCTCTCGGTCACTCTGGGGTGCATCGCGCAGGAAATTCTCTCTCCTGCCTTCCCCGACTCCATCGTCTTAAACCGGGGGGAGCCTTCCAGAGGGTGCTTGGGGGGCGGACGCCGTCCAGCCCCGCGATAACCCCGCTCCGACACGCTCCCGGGGTCCTGACGCGTCGCTCGGGGACGTTTGAAACGCCCGGCCGGCTGAACGGCCCCGCCCGGCGGCGGGAGGCTCCCCGCCTCCCCGGTCCGTGCCCCGCGCCTCCCCCGCCTGCTTCTCGCCGAGCTCCGCGGCAGGCGGGCCAGGGAAGCGCGCCTTCTTCCGGCCAGAGGCAGGGGCATCTCCCGCCCAGCAGCAGCGTCCCAGCGGCGGAAGAAGCGGCTCCCCGCAGCCCGAGCGCACCCGGCCAGAGGGGCTCTTCCGCCGCTTCCCCCTCTGGCGAGGAAGGGCCGCGTCTTTGCGCGCGTCTGACCCCGGCACGACGCGGGTAGGTCTGGGCGTACGCTCGCGGGGACGGGGTAGTCCGGAACACGGGTCAGTGAGAAAACGCGGCATCGCTAAGCATACGCAGAGCGCTGGGCTCCTCCTCCCTCCGCTTTCCTCTCCCCCCGAGGCGCAGACCCTTTTCCTTCCAGGCCAGCGGTGGTTCTCCGGAATGAGCGAAATGAGAAGAACCGGCGGGGAAGGAGTTGGATGAAAGAGGGGGGTCTTCCTCGGTACCCACGGAGGAACCCCGTTCGTACTTAATTCGTGGGAGGGGACAGCTGGCTGCCGGTTGATACGGCGACGAGGTCGTAAGCGCAGACTTAGGGCTGTGATCGCGGAGCGGCCCGCCGGCGTTGTGGGCGAGCGATGTTTTTGACCCAGCAGCAGCGGGAAAAGGAGCCGATGCCCCGTTTGCCTCCATGGCGGGCGACCGGCCCTCACGTCCAGCAAGGAGAGGAAAAGCTGGTCTGCAGCTGCTTTGAAGGAGAACTTGCTGTGGCTCTCCTTGCATTTCCTTCTTTGTCAGAGAATTTGAAGACGACAGTAGTTGATCGTGGAATGGCTGAATCTCTGGCCACCCATACAACTTCACTTTGAGCTAGTATTGCCTAGAATTCATACCTGGCTTCCTGTTGGGATTCATCCGTGGCCGATCTTTACTTTGCCAGTTTATGCTTGCCTTCAAGCCCTTGCTAATATTTGTGAGCATTTGTTTCTGGCACAAAATTCCAGCAGAAAGGTCTTCCTTGATGAATCTCTGTGCCTGGAGAAATGTGAATTTCTATCCACGATGCATAAAGATAATCAAGGCACTTAATGTCACTGACAGTTTTCAATAGAAAGTGTACCATCATTTTAAAATTTATTTTATTTTAAAGATTTTAATGGCTGCCCATCTTAAAACACAATTCTGGGTGACTCGCAATAACAATTTTCAGTAAGTCTTGGCAATGAGAAAGGAAAAATATAGCCATACTATATACTTCCAGATTTATTCAGTCATTGGTCCTGCTGCCTCTTTTATATCATAGCATTTGTATCTGAATTGCAGTGAATAGGTTAACCCACATAAATATGGTTTGTTTAACCATGATTTATTGAATAAACTATAACTGGTCTGGTTGACCTGACATGCTAAGGCATAAAACTACAATTTGCAAACCCACTGGTGGCTTTACCTGATGTGCCCACCTGAGAAAATGCACTTTCCCTTGTATGGCCCAACCGGTGAGCAGCAACACCATCTGCACCCTTGAGCAGCAGAAGCCTAAGAAAGTTGGCATTTCCTTATTCATGCACTTCCTTCCTTTGGGTCTAAGGGAACTTAAATTCTGAAATGAAATGAAGCTTGTCTCCTATCTACTGTTTCTTAGCTCTTATAAATAAGCCTAGAAGGAGAAAGACCTGCTGCTAACAGAAAGCCTGATGTAGCCTTCCTGAAGCTGGTGGGATTTAAAGTTCTTATCACTCCCACTCAATATGGTCATTTCTGCTTCCTCCTAAACTGGGGGTGATTCTAGCTTCCACTCAACAGTCTGGGTGGGAAGGCTCCTTTTTAATACTGCAGCTATGGAGTGGTATCAAAAAGCAAGGCTCATTACCAGTCTTGCTTTATCATCTGCATCTACTAATTGATGTTAGACTTTCCCAGAAGTCTTAACTCTGTCATAGAAAAACAATTAAGTTCAGTTAAATAATATCTTTGCTGAGTCCTTGGTATTGCCAGTTGCAACGTGGATGCTCCCTTGAACTCACTTGAAACAACACTTGGCCAAGTTGGTCCTAGCATTAGTACCAACTGAATGATAGTGTGAATTCATTCTCTTGTTGGTTGCCTTTAGGGTCCTTCTACAGCAAAATAATAATTATGGAAAGCATTTCCTTCTGCCTTATAATCATGGATAAGAGAACAAATCTCTAAAATTGCCTTTTTCAACTGCTGCCTTTTAGTTGTATTGGGACTACAACTTCTGTGCTGGCTTGAAATTTTGGATACTGTGGTACCAATGTATTTGGAGGGCATTTTGTTGAGCCAGCAGTTGTAAAAGTTGCACTCTAGATTGTAACTTTTCTTGAATTTTCATATTTTAGGGTTTCAGTATTCTGGTTAATTCATATGTGCTGCAGTTTATTTACAAAATTAACTCTTCCCAAATAAAAGAAGTTTGGCTGCACCCTGAGGAAGGATAATTACTTGAAGAAAATATGAGAAAAAGATCAGAAATTTGAATTTCTCCCCAGAAGTTCTCCTGGATAGAATTTGGGACACATAGAACCATTTTTTCTCCAGTTGTTATCTATACTTCATTCTGTGAGTATAAGATTTTCAGATAAAGGGTTCCAAGATTGATTCATTTGGTGTCATGGAGTCAGCCTTAACTCTTGGCAATTAGTGAAAAAACTGTAGCATTGGTACAGTGTGCTTCTATGGCCATCAGCAGACAGGCTGATTACTACAGATGCTGGTGATCTTCAGAAGCAGTCCCATGGACAGCATATTTTAGAAGGCTAAATGGGAGATGACAAGGGCATGAGTATCTGAAGCAGATCTCCTATTTCAGCTGATCTACCAGCTAAAACTAAACAGAGATGTCATTGGCCACAGCTTCTACCTGCTGCTCTAGGAGGAGTCATGAGTCCAGAAGAATCTCCAGATCATGAACCTGCTTTTTCAGGGCTAGTGCTATCCACTAAAGAGATATTACTGGAGCAGGGAGAAAATCTCAGTAGAGAAACAGTAACTCCATCTTACTAGAATTGAATTTGAGTCTGTTCACTTCCTACCACATCCCACAGCCTCCAGGCATTCAGGTAGGACTTTAGCAGCAGCACCAGTCTGGCCTGGGATAGTGATATAAAGCTGGGAAAAAATGGAGAAAATCTATATTTGTTGTCATTGGGACTTGATGGCATATAATCAATCAATCAATCAGTAGCATATTTATTATACCAAACCCCAAACCTGAAGAGACCTCTCCCAGTGACTTCCTATAAATGTTAACTTGGATAGAAGAAAACCCAACCCTTGGGGCACCCCACAAGGGAATAGCTATTGTGCCCATTTTTACCCCATCCCCAAATAGGAACCATCCACCAAGGAAGAAATGGAATCTCTGCAACATAGTGCCCCCAATCCCCACTTCCTACACGCAGTTCAGAATAACATGATTAATGATACCAAATGCAACTGAGAAATTTGAAAGGACAGCATGGATGCAGTCCCCCAAGTTCCCAGTGAAAGTAATCTATTAGCACAACCAACGCCATTTCTGTTCCATGTTCAGACCTGAATCCTGATTCTAGAGCATTGAGATAACCCATTCCGTATAGGGTACTCCATACATTAGCTGTTTTTCCCCTCACTGTCTCAAACATCTCAAAAGGGAAGTTAGGAAACTGGATGATAGTTGTCTAGTACCTCCAAATCCAAAAAGGGCTTCTTAAGAAGGGGGTGCATCACAGCCTTCTTCAAGGATATTAGTAGCATGTCCTCCCACAATAAAGATCCAGAGAATTGCATCCCATCTAGAAGCAGAAGGGTCAGGGATCTGGCCCACAGGTGGCAGAGGATACCTGAGAGAGTACCCTCTCCATTTTATTGGTGATCACAGGCCAAAATGAATCCCAGGTAACTAAGTAAGATGTTAACTCAGTCATCATCCTGGACCCTGTCCATATGGAGTCAAGGCTTAAACAAATTTGGATAATTTTGTCAGCAAAATGTTGTAATTGATCAAATCAGCTGGGCTGGAACCTTTAATGTTGGTTCTTTCCCAACAGAGAATATAACTTATATAATTAAAAAATATGAGAAGTACATACATGCATCCTTATAGTTTTCCCCTTCCTTATTTTGAAAGGATTTTTTTTTTACATTTTTCTTCCAAAATTAGTTCCTATGAAATCTCAAGCAAACTTTTTCTTATGTGATGAAGCAGGGCAATGCTTTGGTAACTTGAACATTTTCTTCAGCATAGTTATATATATCAATATTTTCTACACCACACAAACTTGTCTCATCTTTGTTGAAATACTGTAGTGTTATTCCATTTTCACTGTCTTTTCTGAACTTCAATTGTTCAGCGGGTATTTCATCTGTATTTGGTCTTTTCACATATGATAGATGATCCGTTTCCTCTTAGAACTCATCTCTTAGTCTAATTGGTACCAGAAATGCTTTTTCTAGAATCCCATTTGTGTACTGAATATGTTCTTTACAGCCAGAATATAAGATAAACATGGGTCCCCCAGGTCAAATTTTGTAGAGAGACAAATCCTCTATAATTTTATAAATTTAATTCATCTTTTGACTCTAATAATTCATGATCTGTTCCACAACCTACACTTTGAAGTTCATGTTGACATGACTGTAGTTTTCCTTCCTCTATTTTACCGATTATGTACAGTAGTTGCTTTGATTCTGATTGTCATATTAGGATTTCTATGTAATGCTAAACTATGTACAGTATATGGATTTGAAAGAAGCCTCATGTCAGGCTCAAGCAACCAGGTCCACATACGAAGGTTCAAAATAACTGATGTATTGCTATGTACAGGAATTTTCTCAGACTAATGGTTTGCATCTGGTCAAAATTAGATAAGGACCAACGACATTCAAGGAGAGATTGGACTCCTTTCTCTTATGGCTACGAAGGACTCTAAGTTGATGCCTCATTTAACCCCTCCTCCTGGTTCTGCCAGCCTTTCTCCTGCATCTAGTCCTCTATCTCTTTTCTATAAAGAGGACAAAGAAGGCATCTAGAAGAAGGAATAAGGGTGAGAGTGGAAATATTCCCTTCATCTGATCATGCCTGGTTTCCATATGAGTATTGAATTTGATCTTTAAAATCCAAGATTCATATCTGAAGCAATTTAAATACTTTGCAATACAGTTCCAGAACAAGTTTATAACCTGTGGATGGGGCTGCTAGAAACTTGGACAACCTGGTAAACAAGTTTGGGTATTACATTTCTGAGTGAGAATAGGGAGGAGAATTGGGTTTGTTTTGTAATGTGGAAGTGATCTAGCATCAAGATCTAGATAAGGATTTTTGTGCAAAAATATGAGAAGTACATACATGCATCCCTATAGTTTTCCCTATATATGTACATACATGCATCCTTATAGTTTTCCCTATATATGTACATACATGCATCCCTATAGTTTTCCCTATATATGTACATACATTTCCCTATATATGTACATACATGCATCCTTATAATTTTCCCATCTTCATGAAGATGCTTTGGTGGTCATGTGGCCATCATGATTATATGCCAAATCTCACAGCTGTTATCTTTCCCATCGAAGGTGGTACCTATTTATCTCCTTGTGTTTTTACATGCTTTCAAACTGCTAGATTGGCAGGAGCTGGGGCAGATAATGGGAACTCACCCCATTACGTGGCTCTGGGTCTTGAACTCGAGTGCTGACCTTCCGTTGTCTTAACTGCTCAGCCACCACATCCCCTTATATCCTTCTAGTGCTATGGAATTTTAGTACCTATTGAATAGATAGATACATATTAGTCAGAAATATCCCTTCATTGACTGAGGAAAATAACTGAATCCTTAGAATATTACGGAAGTAATTCCATGATGGAATTGGTTAATCTTTTCAAAAGACTCATCTGATTTTTTTTATCTTTACATTTAGAAACATGCTTCTTTCCTGGGCGACATGTTCTCATTACTGCCAAAAGGTTTTTCTTTAAGCCCAGGTCACATGCTGCATTGACGCATCATGCTATATCTCAATAGAAAGCTTATGCTAACAACTCTCTCCTCCTGCTGAAAAGTTCTGTAAACAGCGTATGTATAGTAAAAGTCAACACAACTGCAAACAGCAGTAGGTGATAGTCTGTTTTTCAACCTCAAGGATTGTAAGAAAAGGATGCTCATAGAACTTTCTGACTCCTGTTTTGGATCTAGTTGTTAATTCATTGAGTGGTCTTGGTTCCTTTTGTTCCACGGTTGTATAATTTATACATCAGACATACCCAAATAACATTCTGCCTTGCATGACTCCTGCATGAATAGAGCTGAACTGTACATGTGATTATAAGACGCTGTCTAGAGTAGGTGGGGGAAAAAATAAGACATTCTAATTGGCAACAGTGTGGACTGGGTTATCCTAGACGGAAATTTGAAATATTACCAATTTTAAATAAAGGAAACCCTTGTTATTTTTATATCAAAGTTATAAAGAATCATATCACTCTAATCATCCTAAAAACCAGATTGTGCCATAGTTTTTGTGAACAATTTCATAAATCACTGGAACATTAAACTGAGTTGAAGCTGCATAAACACATATATGGGAGGAATGAAATTATAAATAACTAAGTCAAGGAAATGAAATGCAAAAATACAGTGTTAATTTCCTGGTCGACGGCGGCTGTTCAGAAGCAGCTGTGGGTGACAGCAGAAACTTTCCATATACCAGTGAGCTAATGTTTGCATGCAATAAAAAATATTTTTAAAAAAATTATCTGCTCAAGTGACAGCAAATAACATTGAACTTACTGAAGAAAACTAGCTAACGATTTTCATGTCAAAGCTTCCCTTATCATAGAAGTGACTTTAATTGAGAAAGACTGACATTCCAGAAAGTTTATTCCTTTAATAGTGTATTTGCCTTGCGTAGAATTATAAAACTTTGCTATCAAGAGAAGGTCTATATCATGTTGGAAGATAAAACAGATATACAGTACTATTAATTTCCAACATAATGCATGGCAGTACTGAGTCTGTGAAAGTAGTCCTGAAGTCGATGTGGGATGGATGGCATTTAGTTTTTTCCAGAAAATCTAGTTCCTATATCTGCTTACTTTAAAGCAGTCTTCAGTATTATGCAGTACTAAAATTTTCACAATAACCAAAAACTTAAGTTTTGCCAAAAGAAAATATGTAAGATAGATGCCAGAACCTACTAAGTGAGGTGGGAGGAGAAAAAAGTTTTGTATTTTGTGGCTATTAAATTCAAAGTTGTGTAGAAAAAAAGAGCATGAAAAAGTGGGGCAGAAGTCACAAATGTGGTAACTGGTAATTCCAATTTCAGACCTGTATAAGTGGTTTTGACTTTAAGCAGCGAGTCTGACATAGTATGCAAATTATTGCAGTCATTACCAAAACTAAAAAAAGAATCATGCAGGAAATGTACACTCTTTGCACATAATTCCTAAGTTTGGAAGTTCTAAGTTTGGACTT
>JANHZU010008527.1:242116-255046 GCA_032468055.1 Acrochordus granulatus | reverse complement strand
TTATCTTTGTGTTTGAACAATATTAGGTATTGATTTGGAAAACATTGTCTATTATAAAGATGACACTCACTACTTCGTCATGACAGCCAAGAAGCACAGCTTGTTAAAGAAAGGCGTAATCTTAAACGTATGTATGTCTGGGCTTGGAAGCCTTTTCATGGGGTCATCATATCATTTTGAGTGATGTGCAACTGCTGTGACATAATTAATATTTTAATGTGTAATCATTTTAAAACTGCCACAGGATCTTTGCCATTTTGAAACTTATTTATTTTTATTTATTGGGAGGGGTGGATCCAATAGTAAATCATGTCTTAAGTTGAATTTTTAATATCCTTTCTAATTAATAAATGAAGATTTGCAGTTATGTTTGTAATTAATTTATTTTTGAAATGAAAGATCTACTGGGCTTAAAACTGATTTAGTTATCTTGTTTGGGGAAGGGGAAATTACGATTTGATTTGTTGAGAACAGCTTATTGAAAGCACACAAGTGAATTGAGCTTGGAGCTAAGTAATATGTAATGTACCTTTCACTTAATGCAGAAAAATGTCTTCATAAATCTGAAATCTATCTAAATAAAGGTTTTATGTAAGTTATCCCTGACTTAGAGATGAATTACAAGTCAGGGTGTATTTTGAATTTACTATGAGAAAAGTTACAGTCCTTCAAACACGAAGGTGATTGAACATAACAAAGGATTCTCCATGCTAGTTCTCAGTCTGCAGATGGAATATCAGTAAGTGTTTAGTTGTGTGCAGGAGTGCATACACTCACAGTGCAATGCAATTAAGACTTTACTGTTTGCATAAGTTAGTTCCTTAAATTGCCTCTAAATAAATGCATGTAATGATCAGTTAATATTTATCACAACTAAAATTCCTAAATTTTGATGGGGACACAAAAGTAAATATTTAATGTACACTCTTACTTGTATTGAATTCATGCTGAAATTTGAATATCAGATAAAACCAGTCAGTAGGCAATTCACAGAAATGGAAATGGCATGCAAGAAAAATGAATTGGAGATACAAGAGTGTATCAGCCACACCAGCAGTTTACAGCAGCTATGGGGAAGATTAAATCATGGTCTTCTGTGTGGTAAGGCATCGGAATCCTATAAAAGGGATTTGATCTTTGTACACCATCAAAAATATTTATGACATTTTAGTGAAATGTCTCAAATCTCTTTTTCCAGAAGATCTTTTTAGGGTAGCAGTTTAGTAATTGATGCTCAGAGTGAAGCACAAGAGGGAGATGATCTGATAAAAAAAACTCCAGGTTGGAGTGAAATTAAATGTATCACAACGTTATTCCAAATAAAAATAGCATCTTCAAGCCCAGCTTGAAGGTATTAATAGAAGGTTGAAATAAACATAGTTCCTGACCTTGTACAGATACATAAAAGTAGTAAGTTAATGAAACAAATACCACCTGCAAAACAAGCTAAGCGCAATTCCTGACTAGATAGTGTAGGTATTTGTGCCAAAAATAGTAGGCTTCCTAAAAGAAATAGTAGGCTTCCTTTGCTTTCTTTCCAGGATTTCTCTGCTTCTTGTGAGTTTTAAGATTTATGCCTCTTGCTTTTCCCAATCTCGGTTCACCACTTTTTCCTAATTCTGCCTTATTTTTTAACAGCCAAGTTTTTTTGTAACTCCAGGAGAGGGAGGGGCTAGGGTAATCTAACTGTAGGGTATGAGACTAAGAGCCACATCTCACTCAAGGGAATATAGGTTGCACATCTGACCCTGTCCAGTGAATAGGCTACTGTATATGTACAATAAACCCATTATCCTATGGCTGCTTTATGATTTCAAGAAATACAACTCATAGCTCTTCAATTATTATCCTATATATTTCTAGGATAAGCTAGACATAGAGAGTTTACTCTCTCCAGAAAATGTGAACCAAGAAGCCCTTCTTGCTTATGCCAAAGAGGCTGCCAATTTCTCCACCAACTACCAGCTGCCCAATTTGCAATTTGCATTAAACCATCACCACCGTCCTGATGTTGACATGTTTGACTTCACCTGCATGAGCCGTGCAGAAAATGCAGCTCTGGTGCGTGACTGTAATGGCATTAAGCTACTCATCGGGTTGGTGGGGGACTGCCTAGTGGAGGTAAGTGCTGCCTTAATATGACCAGAACTAACATCTGAACAGGGCCTTTCCACAATGGGAGAGAATATATTTCTAACCCTTTTGATTGGAATTTCCATTCACTTGGAGATAGCTTTTCTCAACCTTTTATTAGTTTACAATTCCAATCCTGATTTGGGAGTTGAAATCCAGCACAAGTGGAAAGCAGCTGGTTGGGGACAACTGATCTGTGATATTTCAGAATATATAGGCAGAGGAAACTTGCAGTACTGAATGATCATCTGCTAAGAATTTTCCAGGCTAACTGAGAAACCTAGGCTAAAGCCAGTTTTCCATTATAGGTTTGCTATCCCCATTGTTTCATGTAGGGGAGATTTTGTATGCTTTTTTAATTCAGTGATATCCTAGGAAGGTGTCATCTTTTTACTTTTTATCAACAATTGTTCTCCCATTTCCATTATTTCCAAGAGTTATTCAAAGGTAGTTTTATGGAAATGTGTAAATAAAGCTGAACTGCTTGAAAAAATCTGCTGAGTGTCAGTCGTGTTACAATGGGAACTATTGTACAACCTCTAGCAGGCAGAATGGTTGTTTCTGAAAGGATTATGAAAATCCAGATCCAAGTAGGTTTTTTCTCCATTGTGCACTTTTCTCGCACATTTCTTTATAAGTGCTTGATACGAGCCATATCATTTGGTGGTTTGTATATGAATTCAGTTTTGTTTTCAGATTCTATGAGGGCAAAGTGTTTCCTTTTGCTGGATAGAATATATACACATGGCTTTTGGTTTTGGATATTTCTTATTTGTTTTTACCAAGTAGCTTTAACCCCCTATAAGGCTTCAACTTGCCAGCTAACCAAATGGGAAGGGATCCCATGGAAAGCAAGCATTTCCTAAACTCATGTACTGCACAGTGAGACAGTTGTAAGCTAATTGCAACATCAAGATTCATACCCAAATCTGATCCTTTTGCATTTGTCCAATTTCAGTGTCTTGGAGCTTTTGGTTATTGTGAAGTATCCTACAGGCAGATGTTGCTGAGCAGCCAGAATTCTTGAACTCTTCTTTGTTTATTTTGTTCTGCAGCCATTCTGGCCCTTGGGCACTGGTGTGGGCAGAGGTTTCTTGGCAGCTTTTGATGCTGCTTGGATGGTAAAAAGATGGGCCTCGGGAGTATCTCCACTGGATGTTCTGGCTGAGAGGTGAGCATATTGAGAATGGATATAAAGATCCAGAGTTAGGATACCTGAGGGGGGATTAGCAAATCTTCAAATTTTTATTCCAGTGTTTCTCATCCTTGGAAACTTTTAGATGTGTGGCTTTCACCTCCCAGAATTCCCCAGCCAGCCATAAAAAGATGTTTAAGTGTAGAGTCCTTTTGCAGTCCCATTAGAGATCAAAGATACTCTGTGCAATTAGGTGTCAATCTATAACCCTAGGGACATTACTTGCCTTCTGTGGCTGTGTTAGCTGCAGCTAAATTGTTTTCCAGTATACTATGTTTTTGAAGAGCATCTTTGAATGCTGTGATCAGGCATTTAGTAGGCAGAAAGAGTCTAGGAAGGAGGGTTTTTTTTAAAAAGAAAAAAGAAATAAAATCTTCCTCCTCACCTTTTACTTCTTTAATATAATCCCCAGTCAGTTTGGTCTGGTTTGGGGAAAAGTCTTCACTTGTGAAGGAAGAACAGCTGCTAGGAGACAGGGAACATTCTCAATAGGAAAATGGATGAAAGGAATCAAGTAGCTTCTTGTTTCTCTCTCCAGATAACCATTTGAAAGTTTGCAGCACTATGAAGGAGATCATGTTTGTATTGCTTAGGGCCTGAAGGACAGGCATAGTTAATAGAAGAAGGTTAGTGTCATATGTATCTATAGGAAAACAAATGAAAGCTCCCCAGAATGTAGGATAAGGTATTGATGTTCCTGATGGCTGCAAGACCAGGCACAATGAGCTAGGAGTGACTCTTGTGAAAAGAGACAAATCATGGGGAATATTGCTCATTTGGTTATGCCTGAGATGCCTCCAGTTGATTCTGATTTCGAAGTATCTGATGTGCCTCTTCATTCATGGACTCAAATGGAATCTTTCCTGCTCAATCCCCACCCAGAGAAAGTATATATCAGCGGCTATCACAGACTTCACCTGACAACATGAACAAGAACATTAATCAATATAGCATTGATCCCACTACACGATACCCAAACATCAACCTTCAGGCAATCAAGACCTCTCAGGTACGTCGCCGAAGCAGAGGTGGTAGAGGAGGTGCAGTTACTTTGTCTTCCTGACATAGGCTTTATTTTTTATTCTTCTCTTAGTATTAATTCCTCTGTAAAGCCCCAGGATTCTCTTTTGCATCTTGACATAACACAGCAGTCTTTACCACCCTGACTCACGTTTCAGCCAGAAACAAAAAAAGTATAAAGTGGTGTTACTTATGATGGTAGGATCTGGAAGATGTTCTTGCTGGCTATTCTGGCATTTAAGTTTGGGTTAGTTGGATATCGTAATGGGTTGTGGTGCATTTTCCGAATAGGGAAGATGAAGATTTCAGCAGTTGAATGGATGTGAGGAGTATACAGATTAGCTGGGGTTGTTTTCAGGGTCCAAGCAATGCTAATGATGGCAAATAATAGGTGCATCTGTTTTCAGGTTCATAAACTATACATTATGGGAGATATTGAAGTGGAGCAGAACAAGAGAAGAAGTCGTGCCAGCCCAGAGTTAGTCTGCAAAGGCAAGTTTGGGTAGCTTTCTTCCTAGTTTCCAGCTGTACGGGTATCATTATTAATGCTCATTCTTTTCTTGTTTTAACACAATGGCATCTATGGCTATGCAGATTCTTACATGTGAATGATGGAACTGAAAATTGGAAATGATCTTGGGAGTCGTTGGTTCTAATCTCCCCACTTCTACTTAGTGCAGACTCTGCAATACAGAAACAGTTGCAACAAATCTGCAGGATGGTTGTCCAGACTATTTAGTGAAGGAGAAACCTTTCACTTTCCAAATGAACGTGATTCATAATCAAATACCTTCTCTTGAATCCGCTGAAATTTGCTTTCTTACAATTTCCACCTCTTGGCCCTCTAGTACTTCTTAATTTGCCTTATTATCCTACCTGCCTATCTTCTTTAGAAATAGAATACTTTTACTAAAATAGAATACTAAATAGAATACTTTTGGGTGTATGCTGGCTGCTTTAGGGGAATATCATGTGAATTTAGAGAATTTTTGTATACATCTTTGTTGGCTTTCCTGTAGGCCACCAAATGATGCAGACGTTCACCTGGCTGGTTGAACCACTGTTCGATACATTACAATAACAATATAGTTGTACAATAACCTACTCAAGGGAATCAGTTACCTAAACCCTGTATGGTTTATCATAGTAATTATAGTGATTTGCTTTTTGATGGCCATTGACAAAAGAAGAATAATGCTTTTAGGCTAAGAAACTTTTACATTATAAATCAAATGAATGTATAAGTGCATAAAATCTGTAACTGGAGACATTTTGGGAACTGGACATTCTTATAAGTAAATATCAATTCTCCTTTCTCTAATATCACATTCCGCTCCAGGTACCAATAGAGCCTATGAGAAGCTTTTGAATTGGTGCCAAGCAAGCACAGCCAATTACAATAGCATCAAGGTGGAAGATTTCACAAACACCTGGAAAAGTGGACTGGCTCTGTGTGCCCTCATACATCACTTTCGCCCAGATCTTCTGTAAGTTTCCTTCATGGGAAAGCTGAAAGAGAGAATACTTGCTGATATTGGGAAAGGCTGAAGATGTATTAGAATAAAGTTCTATTTTTTCTCTCTCTCTTTCTGTGTGTTTGTGTGAAAAACTTGGTTTCTTGCTTGAGGCTTCTAAAAATCAAATCCAGAAGTTGGAATAGATCACTTTATTAGCTTAAGTGTTCATATCATGTTAATTTTTGCTACCAACTGTCAATAAAAGGAGTTACTTCCTGGTAATTTGTGGAACAAACTATATAGATCAATGTGTCCCCATTGCTGGAGGTTTTCAAGCAGAGTCTCTTTGATTATCTGCCAGAAACATTTTAGGGGATTTAAGGGTTGGAGTAAATGGCCTATACGGCCCCTTCCAGCTCAAAGATTTTATTATTCCAAAACTTTGGTTCTCTAAGCATCAATCTAGTTTTTTTAAGTTAGTTTTATAGCATCGACTGTACTATATTTCATGGCAGACTTTTTCTACAATAATTCTACAATATAACACATTTATTAAAATGTACTTTAAATAGCTTAAAGAGAATTATTCAGTTTAAGTGTATTTTAAAATGATAACTGGTACATGCACTAATATAGGATCTCTTTTTGCTAATACGGAGGACTCCAGTTCTCCTTCAGTGAATTATGCTCACTCCAAAGAGAGGTGATGTCCGGCATCAATTAATGTCTTTTTATTTGTTGCATTGAAGAGCAGAGGTGATGTATGAAGCAATGTGCAGTTATGAATGTGATTTCCAGTTAGATTTCATCTATGGTAGGTCATTCATTTATGCAACTCATACTTCAGGCAGCAAGTGATGAATGTATATGTAAAAATCAGACTAAGATGCTCTATACATGATCCAATTAACTAATTGCCTTAATAAATCTCCCTTGCCAATCTGGTGACTTTCCTCAGTTCTGGGAAGTTCACTTCAGAGCTGTACCAACTATTGCTTTTTCTTTTATGTTGGAGTTCCAGGCTCACTGTTTCCTATTGCTACTATTCTGGTGAAGATTTGTTTTTCCTTGTGTATGGGTCTACTCCCAAAAGATATTGCAGAACCAAATGCCTTAGATAGCTTTTTTGGGGTGGAGATTTAGAAGGAACAAAATTTATCAACTAGGGACAATTAGGCCATGTATGGCAAAATTTAGACTTCGAGTAACTTTTGTCTTGATAACTAAAGCCTACTATTTCTGGGCTTCTTCCGCAGAGCATAGTTTATTTCATAATGCACTGCTTATTCAAGTCAAAGAAGATAGGAAAATGATCTTAAATATAAAACATGGACATAAACTTTAATACAGGCAATTATTTATTTGTGTCACCAGATTGCTTTCTTCTCTCAGTGTTTGTCTGTTGCAGGGAGGTGATGGGATTAAAACCATAGAGCCTGGGACTTCACAAATAGGGAACAGTTGCTTCTCAACCCTGCCTGCCAGATCTTCTTTCACCATATTTGGTGCTCAAATGACTGTAGCCATCAATTTTTCTTTCTCATCTGGTAATAGTCTGGTTCTGTTACAGAAAGGAGGGCTGGTTGGTGTTGAGTTACTGAAACCTGTGCTCTATTTAAGAAAGAACAAGAAAAGCAGTTTCCAAGATTGCTTGCTGGTATGTGGCCATACACATCATTTAGGAGCTGGCAGTTACTATGGTTGCACTTCTAAAGAAATCTTTATAGACTTTGTTTTCTAGTTAAGATCAGTGGTTGATTTTATTTATAGCAGTTTCTTATGTGGTTAAGACATAGGTTCACAGAAAGGCATATCCATTTAAAACAAAGCACTTCACTTTTTTCCACTCAGGCTTGTGATATACAAGGCAATCGAGAATGGCTTGTGCTTCCTTTTTCTCTCTTCAATGGAGTCCGCAGAAAGGAAATATTGATGGAGAAAACATCCTGATATTTTCTTTGTAATTTTTCACAGCTGGGCTAAGACTGTTGAGTCATTATAACTTGTTTCTTTCAACTGTAGGGACTTCAACTCATTGGGCCCAAATGACCCTATTGGGAACAACCAGCTGGCTTTAGATGTGGCGGAGCAACAGCTAGGCATTTCACCAGTCCTTTCCAGCAGTGAAATGGCTTCGCTCTCTGATGATGAGCAGCTTGGCTTGATCACCTATTTGAGCCAATTTTATGATGCGTTCAGGACTGCTCCAGGTAAAATGTCCCAAAGAATGCAGTTTTGAGTGCAGCCAGTGAATATTTAACGCAGGCAATCTGATAAACTCTTGTAGAGAAGTGACAGCTCAGCCCCTCCTCTTAGATGAGGGCTTGCAGTATGCACTAGATAGAAATGCATAGGGCTAGATCAAAGTAGGGGCCTATTTAATCCAATATCTTTCCCACCCCTGAATGATCAATCATATTTTATGGCATCACATGTCAGACATGTTTTTTCCACTGTGCTATTGTAACAGTTATTAATAAAAATGTGCATAATTAATATATAATTATTATTATTCCATGAATTTGTCTAGTACCTTTTTAAATTCTAGTTGGTGGCCATTACCCTACTATGTGGATGTGAATTCCATAATTGAAGAACCAGTATTATTAGAAGATCAGATAAAATAATAATGGAAATTTACAATGGTTCATATGCTGAATCCTGTTCCTAAGTATATTACCTTTTTGTTGCCACTATAGTAGAAATGGAGGCATTTTCAGAGTTCTCATGCCTTTTTATTTGGTTTAATAATGCAAGTATATTCATCAAATGCAAATATTCATCAGACTATCATATTATCTCTTGTAGAACGGAAGGATAAAACAGAGAGGCCTCTTGCCGCGTGTGGGACCAAAAATGCTGTCCTCTTTCTTAACAAGCTACAGAAAACTTTGTCTCTCTCACGTAAACAGAACTTGGTGAGTCTATTTCCCAGCAGAGGTTGCAAGACTATAACCAGACATTCCCAATTTCTTCTATTCCTCTATCTCATCAGAAATAAGGAGTGTGGGGGTTTCTTGGAAGTAAAAAGTCCTAAATCTTCTTTGTACTGGCATTTCAAACATACAACATTTGATTGTAGGAGAGCTCTACCTGGGATGAGGAAACCAAGAAGCTGAAGCAAGAGGTAGGGGTAAGTTCTCTTGTCATTGTGTTTATTTCATTTTTAATGTCACATTTCCTCTTGAAAGAGATAAAGGTAGTAGAAGAATAAATAGTCAATGTCACTGTACAAACTATTTATGTATGTTTGTATGTATATCCTATCATTTGTGGAGCTATGCATAGAAGTCCCTCTTCTCCACAAAAGGTTTTTCCCACAAGGAAACTTGTAAAGTAATAATAATTATATTATGGTTGGTTGCACAATCAGCCAGATATTTAGACTGGATTTGACATTTTTAGCTACCTTTCCAAGGACCTGCTGTTATTACAGTATATCCCACCTTTATTTGTACATCTCAGGGAGGTATACATAATGTTCCTGCTTCCTATTTTCTTCAGAACAGCATTCCTGTAAAATGAATTGGACTGAGAGAGAAAAGTTGGTCCCAAATCACCCAGTGAGTCTCCATGGTTGAGAATGGGCTTCACCCTTGGTTCCTCTAGTCTTAGTTTAGTCCCTTAATCACTACACCATACTGATTGTATATTAAAACCAGTAATCTAGAATAAGGATGGAGAATCTGTGGTCCTTCCATCTCAATTCACAGTATTTCTAGCTGGAACAATTTGGGTTAATGGAACTGATGTCTAACATATTGGACTAGTTTTATATTATTTCATTTGTTATTATTTCTGTGTGACAGGGGTTGTGCTGTCAGTTGTGCAATCACTGCTCAACAACCCTTGATAGTCAGCTCTAGAATTTATCATAGGGAAGAATATTATGATTGCATATACATTTTGTTATAGTCTTTCCTGAAAATCTTTTTGATGCTAGAATCTATTTATGTTTGATTTTAAGTACGATATTTCAGATCCAGAACAAAGATTGATCTTTATGGAGGAAGGAAGGAAGGAAGGCATAAAGAAAGACTTCATTTTATATGCCAATGATGGAATAAATATTCCTAATAGATAATTTATGGAAAAAATGACTCGTTGTTTAAATCACTGTAGTAGATGGTATACGTTTTCTGACTTTGGAACACAAAGATGGAAATCCCAGTATACATAATTTATGGACTGCAGCTTTTGTCTGACTAATATGCTTAACTCTGTATATAAATTTTAATCCCAGTGGTTAAGCTCCATCTGTGAAAATTGGAATTCAAAGGTTATTGGACAAATTCCATCCTCCAACTTGCTGGCTACTCAACTCCAAATTGATTTTGGCAGGAGCAGTGAGAGATTCATTTTTAAAACTCAATTGAGACTTGTTCATTTCCCTCCACAAAGCTATTTCAGCAAAATTCTGGCTTGTGAAAAATGTTGTAGCTTGTGTCATTGCACAGAACAACTTCCAAAAGTTTGGATGCTGCCCAAGCTGTCTGTTATTCCAGCAGAGGTCAGGACAGTTGTTTCCCTGTTTAGCAAGAGGATCTCTGAAACAGCTGTTGGACCAGGCAATGAGGAAAAAACTGGATGTAACTGAAGAATGAATAAAGATGCTATTATATCGCACTAGTATTGTTAACATGCTATCAGGAAGCTCAAATACACTTTTCTCTTGAAGTTCAGACACTTCCAGGAAAGAAGTACTTTGAAGGATCTTTCAGGGGCTCTTTAGTGGAACAATCTCCCTAAGGATTTTGCTGCTTTATTTTGAGCTAAGTTACTGGAGTAACATACAAGGCTGACTGAAATATGTCTGTAGAAATCTAGGAACTACCTTATAAGTCAGACCTTATCTCACCTAGCATTGTGATAGTGACTTGTTGCAGCAGTTCAGAATTTCAGACATTATTTTTTTCAGTCCTTCCTGTGAATGCCAGGAATTAAATCTGGCACTTCCCTCATATTTCATTCTTCCTTATCTCATTCAAAATGAGCAAGGTTGGAGTTAATTGACAGATCCAAAGAGCATTTTTCTTTACATTTTAGATCTCTATCTCTTACATACCTCTATCTATCCATCCATCTATCTATCTATCTATCTATCTATCTATCTATCTCTATCAGATGCCTTTTATGATTGCTATTCTTTACTAAATATTTACATTGCACCCGGAGAACAGTTGAACTATAACCTCCGTTCTCTGGATAACAGTACTGGGATTTCTGGATGGTAGATAGAACAACTATTGTGCTCCTTGTTATTGTTAGCACCCAAGTTGTTCACTTTGCTACCCACTGCAATACCTATTTTGTATATTGCTCTGGCTTCTACCACTGCTTACACCAAATGAACTGCCACACCCTCATTCTTTGTTGGTTTTCTGACTTGGGTGATCCATGAAACCAAATAACACTGATCAGCAGCTGAGACCTGATCTGAGGAGGGAATTTGCTTTAGATTTAAGGTTGCTCAGAATGCATGGCACTAAGGGAAACCATTGATCTTCTGACAGAATCCATCTGTCTCTCCTGTGAGAAGCAGTGGTGCCTGCTATTTCTGTGGAGAGCATGTCTACATTTTGGAGCGGGTCAGTGCTGAGGGACGCTTCTTCCATCGAGGCTGCTTCAAATGCCACTACTGCAGAATAACATTGCGACTAGGAGATTTTGTCTTCAATGAAGATGATGGTGAGTAAAGAGAACAGCCTAGAGCTACATGGTAAGCCTGACAGCCTGACAGCCAACCAGAGAGAGAAGAAATTTTGGATTGGTTTGGATTGTCTGAACTCTGACTGGTTATCTTGTTTTGTTGTCTCCAGACAGAGATTTTTGGAGTAGCAGCGTATAGCAAAGGCCCCAGGGCATTATGCTCAGTAGCCTTAGAAGTGACCTGCCTATAATGTGAGAATGACGTTGGAGACAGAAGAGATGCTACCTAAACAATAATCAGATAAAAGAGGGTACACCCCACAGCTGCATAATGGGCAGAGTAACTCAGAAAGGAATCTTCCTTACTTCTCAGCCTGTGAAGTAGACAATGGGAAATTTGTACTATCAGACTTGCAAGATTAATGTAAAGTAGAATTAGCTCATCTGGTTGTGTTTCCTGTCTGGTCTACCTGGGAAGATTGACATTAATCTTGCAAGCTAATTCTCTTTTATTATTATATTTATTTAACATAATCTTGCAAGTCTGACAGTACAAATCTCCTGCCGTCTGTTTCACAGCTTGAGAAATAAGGGAGGTTACCCTGCCCATTATGTTGCTGCAGGCTGTACCCTCTCTTATTGTTCCTTAGGCAGCATCTCTTCTGTCTCCTAAGATCATTACCACTTATCATTACATCCCCAGAGACTTCCAAGACTTTACAGGGGAAAATCTATTAAATGATTAATAGTTCAGTGTGTGGTTGGGGGAGGGTGTGAGGCAGGGGCCCCTGTGCTGAGAGCTTGCTACAGTGCCGGGGCCCTCTGCCATTACCCCTCCCTGATTTTCTGGGAGCGAGTGTTTAGTTTGTTTGTTGGGGGGTATAGAACCCATGCCCAGGAGTAAGGGAGGTGTTGGGGTGGAGGGTATTTCTGGTTTGGGGAGTTTTAGGGCAGGAGATGGTATTCAAGTGGTTACAGGTAGGGGGTGTTACAGGAGCGGGAGGGCAGGCCATTACAGGAGAAAATGCCCCTGATGGTTAGTATTGGTGGCGTGTTCTGGCCGTCTTCGCTCACACCCAGACCTTGGCCAGCATGCCCTTGGCAGCCCTGGGGTCCGGCTGCTGCTGATGAATGCCAGGTCAGTGAACAACGAGGCTCTTCTGGTGAGAGATATCATCGAGGAGGAGCTGGCTGACCTGGCATGCATCACCAAGACCTGGCTGGCTCCTGAGAGGGGGGGTTGCCCTCTTGGAGATGTGTCCAGCTGGGTTCAAGGTTTGGCACCAGCCAAGAACCCAGGGCAGGGGGCATGGGGTGGCAGTGGTCATCCGAGAATCGCTGTTTGCCTCCAGGGGCCTTGCTCCACAAGTTTCTGGTTGTGGGATCCTGTTCTTGAGACTGGGCTCTCGGGACCAGTTGGGATTGTTGCTACTGTACCAGCCTCCCTGCTGCATAGCATCTTCCTTGCCTGAGCTG
>JANHZU010008527.1:217625-242016 GCA_032468055.1 Acrochordus granulatus | reverse complement strand
TCTTTCTTTCTTTCTTTCTTTCTTTCTTTCTTTCTTTCTTTCTTTCTTTCTTTCTTTCTTTCTTTCTTTCTCATTTTATCTTTGAATTCTTTATCTTGTTCCCAAAAGCCCAACATTTACCCATGTTTTTCTTTTCTGTTATAGCTTAATAGCATATTAAACAAATATTTTTATAGTAGTTTGTTTCTTGGGAATCATAACTTGGTAGCATTCCTCAGAAGGCTTTGAAGATTGACTATCAGTCTTCAAATTTTAAATAGCATTTGTGCCATTTCAATCAAGAGAAAAAAGAATGTGTGCTCCTTCTTTCGGCCTTGCTGCTAGGTGTGAGTAGAAGGAAAAGGGTTTGGTGGTAGTGGTTACCACTAAAATCAATAATGGTTGGATCACTATGGTCCCTGCTGCTTGTATGAACAAACCTGGTAGTGGAGTGGAACGTTTGCACTGTAATTGCTTTCATTCACACAGTTTAAATACCTGATTGATAAAAATTACAATAAATTTAGCAGCCTTTTGACTGAGTTTTTGATTCTAAAACTTTTGCCCTACTTATCACAAACATACCATTAGAGATTTTACCAAGCACGGTAACACTTGGCATTATATGGAACTCTTATTAGTTGCCATACCTCCTGTTACTTCCCTTAATCATAGTAATGACAACTGTGAGAAACTCAAAGATGTTTTCTTCCCTGAAGTCAGGCAATGAGGAACCAAGAGCAAATGTATTTGATCCAGACTTTGCCAACTCTGTTGGAAAGTAATTTTGACTTGTTTTAATCAAGTTTGGTATTTTTCTCTTTTCAGTTTATTTCTCATTTACTATCTTCTTTCTAGGAAATTTATGATCAGCAATCTATTTCCTATAATACTTGAAAGAGGAAAAGAAATTTATAATGGAAGATAGTAAGAATTATTACTGAAGTACAAGATTTCACAGGAAGATTTTGAATATTGCTTCAGCAAAAAATAATTTATAAATATGTGTTTATTATTCATCATGCTGTACAGTCCCAAGTAGTGTGCAAAATATATTTACATAATATTTATTTATATTTATTCATAAAACAGAATAAATCAGAAAACATTTAACAAAATTTAATCATATTACAACAACCTATCTGAGGAACCGTGTTACCCCGATGGGGAGTTCCCGGCCCACCAGAATCAGCAGAGGAGTCCTTCTCTGGTTCCCGTCGGCTAAGGAATTTCGGCTGGCGGGGTCTAGGAGAAGAGCCTTCTCTGCTGTGGCTCCTGCCCTATGGACCATCTTGCCCCTTGAGCTGAGGGCTGCCCCCTCCCTGATGGCCTTCTGGAAGGGCCTTAAGACCTGGCTCTGCGAGATGGCCTGGGGCCCCAGGGGGGGACTTATTATCATCCTGGAGGTGGCTGATGGATTCTTAGCCATCCTCACCCTCCGTTTTATATATGAAATCTTTTCAGCCCACCTCACTAGTCTGCTAGGTTTTTTATTTTTTTTAATGGGTTTATTTTATTTTTATTTTTAAGGGTTTTAATGTGTGGTTTTTAGTGTTGTTCGCCGCCGAGAGTCTCCGGATTTCGGCGGCATACAAATTAAACAAATAAATCCATACATAAATGATTGATTGCAAAGGAATAATGTTATTTTCCATGAATTATATATAAATGGAATCAAATCAAATAAAAATTAGTCCTTTTCTGGTCCCACTCATTATTCTTTGATGTGTTATCCTTGCTACCCTAATCAAAGGCCAAGAGTGACCCTCAGACTGGAAAATATGCATCCCTAGTTCAGATTCTGCCATCACTGCATTCTCTTTTTATTTAGTCCCGAGGAGCTTCAACCTGCCCTCATATTAGCATTTCTGGTGAAGCCAAATGTATTGCAGTCACATGCCTTGACCTGATTGTTTCTTCTTAGGCAACTTCTATTGCATGCTGCATTCCTCAGTCTCATTAGACATGACTACTCCCAGCAAAGCTTCTGTCAGAGAAGCGTATGAGGTAGGTAGGCTGGCTGCCTTTTCAGAATCTGGCTGTCAGAGCCGAGTAGGAATGAGTGGATACTCTTGAAAGGATGAATGTAAATAGGAAGGATCTTTTATGTGTTCGGGATGACCAGTGGTTTGTCCAGATTGCTGACAGTGCTGAAACATGTGGGGTGATGAGAACAAAACAAAACAGCAAAGGGCCTCAGAAGAATATCTCTAGACATGCAATGGAAAATATGATTTAATACAAGCAGGTGCAAATGATTTGCATCCTGGGAAACACAAACCTAATTTCCCATATATTCTGAGCAGTAAGCCACTGATCAAGAAATGGATTGTGTGGTTGTGTGAGTAGCAAAGGAAAGCTGGTGATTTGGTTTATGGCTACCGTGAAGAAAGGTATTCTGTAAGAAAGAAATCAAAAGCAAATTAGCTGACGCTATACCACCTTTACAGAAATCTACTACACTTTTGACCATTGTGTCTCCCCTTCCCCCTCCCACACAGTCCAAAGGAGAAAATGATTGTGCTTGAACACCACTGTAAGGCAGAATGTTAACTTTCTGTGACCAGCAGTTTGCTGCTGATGCTGATGGTTTGCTCCTGCTGGTTTGCTCCTGCTTAGTTCCACCTTCTTGTAGGAGTGATTAAACAAACTTGGACAGCGAGTATAACATTACATGGGAAGTGGGATCAGTAGCTTTGCTACTTTGCCAGAATCAGTCCAAGAACAAAATAAAGCATGTGACTCTCATTTGTAAAAACAAATCAGACTTCTGTTTGCATGCAGCAATGAATCCTGTTTTGTTAAGCTGCTCCTATTTTAATTCAGAGTTGAGAGGGAGCAGTTATAAGCATTGCTTCCGCTTCCTCCTCCTCTCTAAAAAGTGCAAGAAAGGACAATCAAAATGATCAGGAAATTCACCTCAAATTCACAAAAAAAAATTTAAAATATTTTTACTGAAGTTTTGTAACACAGTAAAATCATAAAATAAAGATAATAAAAATATCAACAGCGAAAATAGAAAATAGAGATAGAAATGAAAAAGGAAAAAGAAAAATTACAAAAAAGCAGCTTCTGATCTTCTTGACAATGTTTATAAATACATTTACATTTTGCCCTCTCTCTCTAAAGTTACATCAGAATTTCTTTCTTCCCATAAGCTACCTAAACTAAGTAGCAGGCTACAGAATAAAATTTCAAATCGGGCTGTCCCCATTTTCATTCCTTTTCATTTTGAAATATTTTACATTTAACTTTTGGTTATTTTTTTGCCATACAGTCTTAGATCTTAGACAGATCTTTCTGTCATTTTTTAAATGGTACATCGATTGTCAGAATAGATATTGTTTGAAACAGAAGTATCATCTGTGGCAAAATAATCATTTTATGACAGAAATGTTTCCCAAAAATGACAATTGCAATCACTTCCATCTTAACATGTCTTAATTTAATTCCATGTCTTAATTATTTTAACATACAATTCATATTAATCATGGTGATATTTAAATATTTCATAATTTTTTCAATCTCAAAATCAAATTTTTCCATAAATTCTGTTTGCTTTTTGATGTTCATGTTTCTTCTTAACATCTTTGTCTTTTGTTTGTTAATGTTAAAGCCAGATAATACCCCAAAGTCCATTAGGTTTTCCGTTAATATTTTAATTTCTTCCAGAGGTTCTTCCAAAATTATCACCAGGTTGTCAGCAAACATCTTTAATTTATACATTTCTCTTCAGCAATTCTCTCATCTTGTCTTATGTCTGTCTTCAGTGCTTCCAAAGCTAAAATAAATGGCAATGGTAACAAGAAGCATCCTTGTCTAGTCTTTTTCTGTATCTATAGGATTTTGTTAATTTTCCATTCACAATTATCTGTGTCTTTTGTAAAGTGTATATCAGTTTTACTCATCCTACAAAATTTTAAAGAAGAAAGTCCAGATCAAATTGTCAAAGGCCTTTTCTACATTAAGAAAAATTAAAATTTAATCAAAATTGATTATGCTGTTCCAAGTATTCCAAATATCAAATCTGTTTTTTTAATATTGTCCCTCAACTATCCTTTAGGAGAAAGCCCACATTGATCTCCGTTAATAAAGTAAAACTGTAAAACTATCGTCATTATCTCAGCTAAAATAGTTGTAAATAACATTATTCGGTCACTCATAGTGTTTTTACACAAGATATGGGCATGATGAAGAAAAAAATTGAAAAATAATCCTTGTACCTGTACATTTTCAGTAAATCTAAACACTGGCTGATTCAAGTCATGTAAGATGCTTCTTGTAGGATATGCTCAAACTTTTGAACGCTGTACCAAAGTATAGCAGTAGTTATAATAAAAAGAGAATTAGACTGATGCCTCGAGTTTAATCTTGTCAGAGGCTTGTTTTCATCATGAGGTATATTAGCTGGTTTTGGAGGCAGTATGTGTCTCCATATTAATTCTTTGAGTTATATCTCTCCTTTAATTCAGGAGCTCCAGACAGCATTGATAACGCTCCTTCCTTCTATTTTTCCACACGACACTACTCTGGGCTGAGAAAAATGATTGACCCTGAGTTACTCCTGAGCTTCTGTGGCTGAGGATAGCCTAGAACCTGGCTCTCTCCAGTCTTAGTCCAACATTTCAACCACAACACTACAGTTGCTTTAGTTACAGGAAGCACATAGATACTGTCGCATTGATGTCCTACTTATGGGTTTTCTACCCAGCACCTGGTTGACTATTTTGAGAACAGGGTAATGATTTAGTTTGTCTCTTTGAATGTTTTTTTTTTGTATACTTGCAACTCACTTGCTTCCAAACCTGTTATGTTTGGCTTCTGCAGGATTCATCCTATCTGAAGACTACATCAGACAAAGACATTTTAGACTTGACTACTGAAAAAGATAGGATGAGAAAAACATCAAATTGGCAAAGCCTGGATGAGAATATGTCTCCTTTTGTAAATCAGTTGCCAGAACATCAGTCTGAACCACTTCAGAAACAAGTCAGTGAAGAAAAGGAAGGTGCTGATTCAATAAGCTCTTCAGACCATCCACACCAAATGTCCTTTCTTGTAAGAGATGAGAAGCAGAGTGACTCTGATTCCAAGGCTGATTCAGCTTTTCAGGTTGGTGGAAGCCAAAGACCACCTGAAAAAATTGCACAGGACCAAACAATTTGGACTGATCACCACTCTAAGGAAGAGTCTTGTCTAAATCTCCTTTCACAAGGGCAAGGAATTGGTCTAGCTCCTTTTATTTCTGGAGAAGGCTCAAACCCCACAGTAGAGCAAATGCAATCTGACAACAACCAGAAGAAAAAGATTTGCTTGTCAGCTTTGGAAAAGCTTGAACTATCCAGACTGAATTCACTTTCAGCCTCTTTTGACTTTTCAGATACAGGGATGAAAGAATCTGGCTTCAGCAGAGAATCAGGTTATTTTCCTTATTTTTTATTCTATTGCAAAAATTCTGAACAGGTAATAAAAGGGAGAAGGAGTAAAACTCAACAAATGAGAACGAATGAAAACCAGATCTGTGTGATTTACATACTTTTTATTCCATAATGCAAGTGCAAATTCTGTCATGGTATTCATGTTATTGAACATTTGATCTTGCCATTTAGAAAGTTTTGAACTCTGTGTTCTTCCTTGCAAAAGAAAAGGTTTCTCATCATTAACCACAGAAAGTTGTTCTCTGTAGTGCTTTTCCATGACATTAGATCTCTTTAAATGCTTTGAAAGCTGCAACAGATGGCTCTGTTTGAGTCTGAGGCAGTCCATATCAGTTCAAACAGCTTGCCAGGCTCTTTTCTGCATCCTTTGATAATGTTTATTATTCAGTTTTCCTACTCCCTACATCCTCCAGGCATCTCTTTACCTCCTCAGAAAATCAAGGAACTGTTTGGGATGAGTAGATGGGGAAGAGGCTGTTCAGGACCAATCCTGGCCAGTGACCTGGTTGTTTCTGCATTCCAGATTGGTAAAATCCCCAATCCTTCCAGATCTATCAAGTCTCTGGAATGAACAATTTTAATTGGCCCTCTCTCTATGGATGCAAACCTCATTATCATGAGGAAATGATCTGTCCAGAATTAGATGACCTATCATCAGTCCCAAAATTCAAATCTAATGTATGGCTAGCAATGTGGGTTAGGCACAAGCTCAGGTGGCTCTGAGCTGCCTACAAGGATAAAATCACTCAGTAACAACAGTCTGGGTGAATCTATAACCGCCACTGAAGAGTCAAGCTGTCATGCACCACTGCAAATGGGATGAGATGCAGTCATACAGTTGGAGGACAGTACAATTGCCGCATCTCCAACTGGACTTTTTAGCCCAGTCTCTCAAACATAATCTCATAGATGGATCTCATTAAGGGAGCTTCCCCCCTCATCCAGGTGGGGTCTCACTGGCACATGTTAAGTCCACCTTCTCATTTACAATGAAGCCATGAATGAGGCTAGACCTGGCATTGCAAAGCAGCAGCCTGACACACCTAGCAATTGAGCTACCTGGCTCTAGTGGTGAGACTATGGGATTATAAAGAGAGATTGGGACTACATTTCCAATTTTTCTTTCTGTAGAAATGTCTCTTTCTCTCATATCTTTCCATATTTTTCTCTAACTGTTGTGATCATTATCTGGACATGCCTCATCCAAATCCCACTTCACGTAATCTTTGTGTTATTGTTCATGAACACAAGTTACCATTGTTCTTATTATGTAATACCTGGCTGCATATTGATTTTTGTTAGATGAACTACAGATGTCTATTGTGTGATTCACTGAATGCAGCATATGGCAAAGATAGACTGTGTTTCTTCGTAACTAAAAAATCACTCTACCTCCTCCGTTGCTAAACTTTAGAAAGCAGAAATGATTGCTTCAGTCAATGAACCATTAATGGTCTGTCAAAGTTTGATGGGCTTTCAGCCCTTGAAACTGAAGATCAGCCCAAAATGTCTTGTGTTCCATTTACTATTAAAGATTCTCCTTTGCAGAATCGGCTCCGATTCTGTATGTGGAAAAATGGCAAAGTATTTGCCTCTCCATTTAACTTTGTATAAGCAGGCCTTCTTTCAAATATTTACACAGTACTGCCATAAGTTCAAGCTATTTTCTAAAGAGCCCCTATGGTTCTATTACACGCCAAGTAAATACAGTGCTTTTACTCACAATAGCAGTTTTCTTTAGCAGATTTCCTGGAGGATGACAGTGACAGTGAAGAGGAGGAGGGTGAAGAAGCAGAGAGCTTAGATCTTGGGATAAACATGGTGAGTCAAGGGACCTAAACCTGAATTGTAACAAAACAGTGTTTGGCTACATAATTCAAATGTTTTCAGAGCTACTTTTACGTATTAGTAATCCAGGATAATCATATTGTCACCACATTTAATAGGTGAAAAGCAGTTTTGTATTTTGTTAGCTTAGTACTATTTTTCCCTTAAAAATCTTCTTATGTGTACTCTTTCTCTTTCTCTACACCATCAAACATTTCAAGTTTCTTTTTCCTCTATTTTCTTTTTCTGATTATCCTATTTACAGGCTTCTAGGTTGCCTTTCTTGCTTCTTTATCATGCATATCCTTTCTCAATCTGGGCATTTCCAGGTGAGTGAACTCCAGCTTGCAGAATTCTCAGCTCCAGCTGTGCTGGCTTGGGAATTCTGGGAAACATCTGCATCTGGAGGATGCATAAATTGAGGAAGAAAAGGCTGCCACACATCCTTTCACTACTTTTTCATTTAAATTCCTGCATCATTCTGTTGCCCCAGAATGCCCAGAAACTCCTATCAATTAAAGGCTCACAAAGAGAATAAATTTAAGCTGGCACAGATCTCAACACATTTCTTTGAATCCATAGGGAATAGTAGTATGATGGGCAGCTATTCAGGATTTTGACATCCTACCTTTAGTTGATCACACTACTCTTTATTTTTCCCGAATAGTAAGGATTAGAAAATGGCCACAATTTAGAATTGGTTTGTGAGTCCCTAAATATGAGAGCAAATGTCTAAGTATTAAAATATTACAAAGTGACCAAGCTATCCACAGTGAAAACTGGGAATGCCTCCATGTATTTGATAAATTAGGATTGTGTAGTTAACAGACCCTTAAAAAGGGGTAGACTAAAACTTCATTGGCTATTTTTGAATCTTTGACAGTCCTATCAGTTTTTGCCCAATGATCCATACCAGGAGGTCTCAAATCATGGCTCACAATTTGGGTTTCAAGCAATTTACTTGGAAAGCTGACCCTTGTGCAGGCAAAGCAAGTGGCACTATCAAAACTTGCTCCTTTGGCTGGTGATTTCTGGCCTGCTGTGTAGTATATCTGCAGTTTTTGGTGTATTAGTAAAGTGCAGTACAATTTTTGGCCTTTCAAAATTAGAAAAATTTTGTCAGGGAGGGGACAAGAGGAAAAACAGAGATGGTCAGTTTTTCATAGTGCTGATCAAAATAAGTTTGAAATCATGGGAGTATAAGAAGTTGTATCACCTTATCAGTATATTTATTTCTTAGTCTAACCTTATTTGTGGGACTAATGGCTCTTGTATCCATGTGTTCATCACTGAAGAGGGGGGTATATCGTAGGGGCTGCAATTCTAACTCAACTCGTTCACCAAGCATCTTGACTTTGGGGAAATCTTTGAGAGCATGACCTATAAAGAGTATTGTTTGGGATAAGGGAGCCTTGTTGATTTTAACAGGCATGTAAGCAGCGATGGCTAGCCTGAATCAATCACTACAAATAGACAGTAGCTTTTAAGTACCCCCCCACATGACCTTCCTTTGTTTTTATTTTTGTATGTTGTGATTTGCAGCATTTCCTCAGCTTGGCTGAAGACACTCAGTATCCAACTTGGAAGAAGACACTGTTGAGACGAGCAAAAGAGGCAGAAATGAAGAGGTTTTGTAAAGCTCAGGTGATTTGTGTGTCAAGAAATTTATGCAGAATTTATCCAAATAAGGAAATGGGATATAAAAATATTAGATGGGAAGTCCAAGCACCATGTGATCTGCAGGTTCATCTTCTAGCCATTGCAACTATCAAGGATATTTAGGTTTTTTAGGTATTTCCCAGGGGGCATCTATGCACAATACTGCAAATGTCTGTACATCTGTACTCTGGCAGCATCTCCCACAAGTGTGCTATCCACTACCTATGGACAGCAATCTAGTTTTGTTGTCTGTTCTCATGTATTAAGAGTTGTACATGGGGAAGGAGGAAGGGGCACGGCTGGCAGATACAACCTTCTCTCCTCCTAAAAGTGTAACAATAAAGATATAACATCTGAATATAGCATTCCCAGAGCTATACCTGTTTGAAAATGTATATGTATGTTCATGTATCATCCATGCTTTTGTGTTGAATTTGGAATGTTTTCTGTCACATCATTTATACTTTAGCAGTGGAGCTGCTCTGGATTCTAGTAGACGTAAATGTGATGTTATGATAGGCTTTCATTGAGCGGTTTTTGCCCTGTCCTGAATTTCTTTTCCCTGCTACAAAATCTGGCTGCAGGTTCCTCTTCTTTGCATTTCAAAACTCTTTTTTGTTTTGATCAATTTTTATTTTGACCAATATTTTTGCAGGCTATCCAGAGGCGGTTAGAAGAAATTGAAGTGACTTTCCAGGAGCTTGAGAAACAGGGCATAAAGGTGGAACAATCTCTGCGGAAAGAGGCAGGTAAGAATCTGAAGCTTCTTTTAATTTATAGGAATGGTGTTTGGGATTGCCACATATGAAGAATATGTGCCACAAAATGGAATTAGCATTAATTTGTCACACCTCCCCTCATATTCTGTAGGAACAGAGTCTGAATTAAAGAAACAGTGGATGAACCAGTTGCTCACGCTGATCCAAAAGAAGAACAGTCTGATGTCTGAAGAGTCTGACCTTATGATTGAGTAAGGAACTCTGCAAGTTATGCCAGTTGAGATATAAAACTAATTTTGCCTATAGGGAAATTGATCCATCACTGCTCTTTTATATGCCATAGAAACTCTAAGGGAGACAGTAATCCATTGAGATCAATCCATTTGTGATTTCTCCTCCCACTAACATTAACTTCAATGAAGCAAATGGAATAGTTTCTCTCCTTACTTAAAAAGTGATATGTGTGATTCCTAGATAGTCTGAACAGTATAAACATAACCTTAGTTATGTTCTAGAAAAGTGCTAGGAAAAATAAGGTGATCTGTTGACAAGGAGTATAAATAAAAGCATTCTGCCAAAAAGAGGAAAATAAATTGATGTCAGCTCACAGTCCCTTATTTTTTCAGTTAGTTTTTACCTAGTTCCAAATAGCCTTTCTATGGTTCCCATAATATTTTTATAATATTGTTCCTTCTAAACTGTGAAGCCATCTAGTGTCATTCTGAGCGGCCTAGAATGTGATAAATAATAAACACTAAAACCAGCATAATCAGGAATTATGACAATTGGAATCAAAAACAGGTAATAGGCATCAGCTTTTCATTCTGTTAATTCAGTGAAAGCAAAATTAAGAAAAAGGTGTCGTGCTAAATCATAAACATAAATCATAAACTACTTCAAAATCGTAGTGGCTGAATACAAAGCCAAGATTTAACTATATATTGTACTATATACTATAATCAAGATTTAACAATTACATACTAGAATAAGATAAGATTTAACAATACATGATGGTCGGTTGCAACATAAATCAATCAAGAATTTGACTTAGACTAAAATAAAAATTCTGAGCATGAAACCCTGGCAATTTATGGACAAACAATTTATGCTGGAAGATCCCATAGATCAAAACATCTGCGACAGGAATATAAAATAAACTTTCCAGTGGTAGCAAAGTAACTTGGGTAGATATTAGTCATCATTAGAAATACTGACTATTGCTAAGAAACTTCTGTTAGCAAGGCAAATATGGCTAGCTTATTGTAATGTTGTTTGTGCTGTTCCTCATTTGAAGTATGCAGCTTTTGAGATGAGCGTACGTCTATGGAGGAAAGCGAGTAACAGTGGGAGAATTGAGGGAAAGAAATTTCTTACATTACCAGGATATTTTTCTTTACTGTGGACAATGATCATTTTTTAGTGTGAAAGAACTGAAGCTAGAGGAACAGCAGTGCCAGCTGGATCAAGAGCTGCGGCGCTACTATAACATGGATGGTAAGAAAGAACATTTGTCCCCAGGATCATTATGAGATGAACAATAACCATTTTTTTGCACTGAAAAGACCTACTATTTAATCAGGGTTATATTTATACTCTTAAAATTTTTTGGAATAATATTAGAGAATGAAGAAATTTACTAATGTAGCAGCCTTGCTGTGATTGTGAAAAGCCTGGAATCTGGTGGTCCTAAGTCACATAGCCCTGAAAGGCCCAATGTTGTGAAAATTCTGAACAATGGACATGTCCACCGGATGTCAAATGGAATTTAAAAGTCAAAAGAAAAGTTTTGTCTATCGGAACCAGTTTCACATTTCTGGGACAGTATTATATTAGCATTTATATAATATATAACATAGTAGCATTTCGTACTTTTTATACTTTCAGTATATGTAACAAGATTCAAAAACCTTGATGCTTCTCATTCTTTTCTCTTATATACATATGGAATGATGTTTTCAAATCTACACTGGGATAGGTGTGGTATTAGGAAAGTTTATAGTCATTTATGCATGCATGTATTCCAGGCAAAGGGGTGTAATTCTTGATTATGTAATTTGAAAATTATGATGGTTCCTTATTATGGACATATGATTTTTATTTTTAAGATGCTTTGAAAACTTCTGAGGACTGCAAGGCAGAGAAGATGATCCTATCCCAACTGGTTGCAGTTGTGAATCAGCGCAGTGCTCTAATTGAAATGCAAGAGAGGAAGAGACTTGATGAGCTTTCTGAGCATCCTCCAATGATGGGAAATGTCTAGAATATTTGAGATCTGGTTTATCTGGTGGAAAAATTTGCTGAAATTAATTCCCTACATCTTTGGCAAGCCATTCCATTTTAGCATAAAGTACTACTTGAAAAAGGAAGTTAGCTGCTGTTTTAAAACAGCTTAGCAGTAGCTTTACTGCTGTGTAGAAATATGCTCAAATGACACTCAGACATCTATTCATGTACGTTAGCAAAAATATGCACTCCAGTTCTCATAGTTAAAATAACAAATCCAGACTCTGCTCTCTGGGGTAGAAGGTTTATTGCTTCCTGAGCTTTCACACCCATACTTGTCCATGTTTCTATCCCTACTCTATCCATGTTTCAATTCTTCTGAATACTCCCAGAGGAAGCCCCAAAGTTGGAGTATATGCCAAGTTTTCCCTTGAAGATTACTGCATGATGGTGGTTCCTAGACTGAGATGAACAAGCCTGATCTTAATACAACTTCATCATGTTGGTGTTTTTTAAGGAATAACAAGAAAACAACATAGAACTGTTTTTGTTTCCTGATACTATTGCTGAAGGTTTTAAGATTCAAAGCGGTCTATTTGTAGCATTTGGAAAAAAAGTAATATTGGAAAGATGTACATATTATTCAGCTACAGTTGTATATATTTGCAGTTAGCATGCTCTGCTGTGACTTGGGCTTCATCCAACAGAAAAGATCTCTTTCAGGTGACCATATTTATGATAATTCTAGTTTTAAATTAGGAGGGGCCAGAAAACACATTTCAGCTATTCTAAAGATAAAAGAGCATTATGCTTCAGAGGAGTCTGCAAACTGTCCAGAGTTGTATCCTAGAGAAGGAGGGATGGTTAGAAACTCTTGAGGGGTATATAGAATCAACAGAGTATTTCAGGGAAAGGGGTAGCTGCCTAAAAATTAAAAATGGCATTGCCAAAGGGCTTCTGTCATAATAAATATCCAGGGACAGATATCCACCTCTCACACATTTCTCCATGTACATACAAGCACAACAGATTGTATAGTCCCAAGCTCCTGAAGCTGGATAGGTACAATTGGAAAATGCATGTTCTTCCTGGAAAATAAACAACAAATGTATATGCATATCACAGTAACCTGTCCTGAAGAAAACCTTTATGAAAACAGGTGTTGTTCACTAAAGTCAGTTTACAGTCTGAAAGTCTACTTTGGGATTTTTGACTTGCTCCAATAAACATAATGGAGCGAAAAAGAAATGCTGTTCTGTCTTTTGTCATCCACATTAATTTCACAACAGAGGAAATACTTATCAAGCCTTTTCAGATTTTTTGCTCTCTACCCAATTCCTCCAAGAAGTCGCCAGGATTATGTTAATTGACTTTCTTTAAGTAAGATGTGAATGCTGCAAAGGCAGATCATGTAGTTCTTAGCTAAAGGTAAACAAAGTGGATTGGTACTGAAACTTTCACATCAAATATTATTTTAGGAAAAGAGAAATTTAGTAGATGAAAGAAGTGCATGTATTAAACAGACAATTTGGTTTAGTGGTTAAGGCAATAGGCTTTAAACAGGGAGGTTGTGAGTTCTAGTTCTGCCTTAGCTATGAAAGCCAGCTGGATGACTTAGTGCCTGTCACTCTCATGCCAGTTCACTCACAGAGTTGTTGTGGAGAAAATTTGGAGGAGGAAGGTGTCTTAAATATGTTTTAAGTTATTTGTAAAAATAATAAAAGTGGGATACAAATAAACCTAGATAGTGCTGGTTGTCTACTTCTTCACAGACACTGGATTTATAACTACTTCCTATTATATTTTCATAACTCTAATCTACATTTTGGGTATCACAGCTTTGTAGGCTTCAACATCCAGGAAGGGAGGGGAAAAAGCAGAAAACTAGACCCACCCATTGTATCCCTTGGACTCTCCCCATATTTTAAAGATAGTTCCTAATCCCTGAAATATAACCCAGATCTATTCTATAGGATTACTAGCTCATTTTTTTAAAAGATTCATATTCTAACTACAGTGGCATTTTATACATAAACTTAGACAAAACAGAACAAAACTTCATGTACAGATTCCAGATATAATCCCTGATGTATCTTATTAAAGTAATTCAGCTAGTGTGCTAGAGAACAGCCATCCGCCCTAGATTCTGGAGAGTGCAAACAATCATAAACAATTATAGTCTGGTTTGTGAAAAAGACAGTTTTATATATAGTAGTCTTTGACTTATGACCATTCATTTAATGGCTCTTGGAAGTTATGACAGCACTGAAAAAAGTGACAACCAACCCTTTCACAACATCCCCACAATCACATGATCACAATTTAGGTACTTGGCCAAGCATTTATGAAGGTGTCCTAGGATCATGTAATCACCATTTCTCATCTTCTCAGCCAGCTTCTGACAAGCAAAGTCAATGGAGGAAGACTAATTTGCTTAAGACCATATGATTCACTTAACATGGCAAAAAACATCGTAAAATCAGTCACAATCATGTGATGTCCCATTGAATAACCACATTGCAATTGTAAGCCAAGGACTACCTGTAATGCTGAATCAACTGACATTTCAGCTTTAATTTTGCTAATCAAAATGTCTGTTTTCCCTTCAATAAAATGAGAGGTACAGGACAATTTCATACTAAAGTGTTAGAAAGCAAAATACATGTGAAAAATAATTTTCCACCAATAATTGTTACTTTTTACTTGGTTATTACAACTGAAAACAGTATTGTAGGAAAAGTAGTTGTATACAATTAGTAACACAATATTTTATGCACTGTTCTGACCTTTTTAGTACAAATTTAAATTATCATGTGTTTAATTAAATGTTTAATTCTATTAAAAAGTGTTTTCTGATAAAAGACATTTTTAAATAGCCAATTTAGTTTCAAAATCCTGTCACATCCTCAGCACAAAAAGATTATCTAAAAATGTTACTATTTAAAAATTCAGCTTATAAACCCCCCTTTACAGTATCAAATATTAATAATAATCATTCCACATTTAAAAACTAGTGAACTGCTATTGCTAAGAATCACAGAGGCACTTGTTATTCCCACTGCCGCCCAGTCTCTTGGTCTCTACCACCAGTCGAACCATCAAATGTTTCATCTGCTATTGAATTTGTTCTGGAGCGTCTGCAGCCCCACCCGCATCTGCTCCTCAGTTCCCTGCAGCACCTTCACTTCAATGATGTGGAAGAGATACAGCATGGCCGAGATAAGCAAGACTGACACGGACAGAAGACTGAGCAAAGAGAATGAGAACTTGGGGAAGGGCTGCTGGAGAGCTCCCCCAAACACAGAACTCAACGCCATAGCTCCTTGAATGACCAGCAGAAGCACAGCCAGGACAACCATTCGCCCATAGAAGTACTGCTGACGTTTTGCTGAATGTAGCCCCACTTGCACCTCCAGGCAGGCTTCGTTCAAGATGTCCACCAGTACTGGCTCTAAAAGTAAAAGGATGATAAACCTCAACCATATGACATTATTAGTTTGACACAGTGAGATCCAACTATCACGGACTGAATGCTATTTTATATACACAGAGTTTGTATGTTAATTGGCTACTTCAGTGGCCACTGTTTTCTTTCTGAAATTCACAAAATGAGAAATTAGCCTGATATAAGCATCTGGGTAGAAAGTTACAGATGAGCAATGATATAGGCTATGACAAAACGGAGAAGGTAAACAGCATTTGCTATCCTACTACACGATCTCCTCGACGTATGAACTATACTTAGGGGTTAATCATTTCAAACTAGAAAAAGAATATGATAATTAGTTTTCAGACACAAACTTGCACAAAGAGTTGAATGAACTGAAAAAGTTGGCAGGGTGTAATAATGTTCTAGTTGATTCCGAGCAAGAGAAGAAAATCAGCAAGCAAGCAAAGGTTCAGGCAGTCCCAGAGTGCTCCAAACATGCAGGCTCTGGGGTAATAACGATAATCAAAAAAGAACATTATGTTGTAAAGAATTGGTATATTCAGCAGAATCGTCCAAAGGAAGAAGAAAGCAGAGAGAAAATCAAGATTGCAAGAACCTGTCAACTTAAGTTTTAATTAAAGCCCTTGATTAACTTTCTGGGGAATTTAGTAACAATTACATTTTAAGGGAGGCATAGTTAATTTCAGCAGAAGCAATACTATTGCAGGCAGGGACCTAGTTAATTCCAAAATTGTAGAGCAATTAGGCCTTAAAGCAATTCACTATACTCCCCTGAAGACAGAAGCCAAGAAGAGGAACTGAAACTGCTGAAAATAAATGCATATCTTTGTTATGCTGCAAATAAAAAAAATAATTATTTCACAAGAAAGTTATTGCATGCTCTCTTTTGTCTGGTCGATGCGAAGAACCCTCAGAGTTCTTAGACAGAAGAATAGGGAATCTAGGGCTTCCAGATAATCCTTCATATTACAGCTCCCAGAATCTCTCACTAGTAGCCTCACTGTCTACAGATAATGGTCACTGGGCTTCAGCAGTAGTTGGAAGGCCACAAATTCTCTCTGTTCCTTCTACTTCCGCTCCTCTTGTGGGAAACTAATGAAACCTGAACTCACCAACTGGAAGATCGTTTTCAGTCTTGTTGGCTTGGTTTTCAACTACAGAGAGTGTCACTTTGACAGCTTCATGGTCAGAGTAAGGGAAATCCTTGCCAGGAGCGGTTCCAGTGGTAGTTTCATGAACATTACACCTAATATCATATTGAGATGAGCTCTGTAACAAAGGATATACAAGATGGCAAACTGTTTATTATCTGCAGACTACATGACTTAAGAAACACCCCCAAAATTGTTATAGCTAGATAATAACCACAAATAATGCAGGAAAAGTGGAATGTTATTTTTTAGAAAAAACAATAGCAGTTTGAATTACTCTAAGAGAAATTTCACTATATTGAAACTGTTGTCCTATAATCTGTCCACAAAGATAAGTATCTCCAAGGAATATCTATGTAAGCCGCCAAGAGCCTTCGGAAATTGGCGGCATAGAAATGTGTTAAATAAATAAATAAAATATGATTCTACAGCCTCTCCTGGTAGCTTGTTCCTTTGGCTAATTTTTATCTAATTAATCTTAAATGTCAATAATTGCCATTTAAAATCTATTAACCCTATTTACAGATTTAGGCAATACATATGTTCTTGCCCACATATCTCCGTTAACATTTTATAACTTTTATCTGAAAGGAAGATAGCTCTGATTTAAGGTAATCCTATTTTGCCAAAGAAAGATTCAACAGTAAAGGAAACAGATGAAATTTTTGTTTTCTCAGCAAATATAAGATTATCCTCCATTTTAAAAATAAAAATCAGTTAAATTAGAGAACTAGCAGCAAATTAAAGAAAGGCTTAAGGAGGATTTTCAGTCTTTCTATTTAGTCCTTTTTTACCTCATCTTCCCAAAAATTTTTTTAGCGAACTTCACTTTATTCTCCTGAACATATCTCAAGAGGCTACTTAGAAATATACAAATTCAGACTAATAAAGCAGCTATAATTGTATTTCCTTTTCCACTAGAAAAACAGGTTAAGAAAGATAACTTTTCCATCCTAAGCAGTTGAATTAGAATAGGAGGGAACAATAGCTGTGGGTCAAGTACCATTGATCTGGGTTCAATCAGTTTATCTCAATGTTACAGGATACCAATGCGCAGACCTGCATTTAAGGCTGCACTTGCTTCAGAACAGACCCGGATGCTCAGGCAGCACTTGTCTGCAACTCCCTACATCAGTTTTTCCCTGGGATCAGGCAGCTGCCTTCCCTCACAAACATTACTTGTCCCTTGTAAAAAAAGGCCCATTCAATTTAAACAGATCAGACAGGTACCAGATGTCTTTGATTCTGTCTTTGATGCTGAAGTGCCACACAATCCCCTTGCTCTTAGCTTTGCACTTACTTGCACTGTTTGGACCCTTCTACCCTGAAATGCCATTCTTCTGAGAGCAACTGTCAAATGAACACACCAGTAAATAACAAATGGCTGACATTGAAAACATGGAGCAGCAGCCTTGTTCAGTAGACAGTGTTCTTCAAATGTGAAAGCTTTCATTCTCACCTGCTTCCCAAATTCTTTCTGTAACACTTTGCCCAGTCTCTATTTTCTAGACTTTAACTTGCACGTACTTTATAAAGAATGTAGTCAATACGAATCCCCTGGGGATAATACTGCAGTTCTTTCTTCTTGATGTAGCAGTTAGTTGGCACTAGCGTGCAGCCATCTTCACAGCCCTGGAAAGAAGATTAGAGACAACAGAGACCCTTAACAAAACATTTAGAGGACTGGCAACAGTGCAAGAGGTGGACTGGACTGCCACTGTTGAAATCTAATTCTGGAGCAATAAAAAATAAGATATTCAAATGAATAAAACAGTCACTATACATCAAGCATTTGGATGAGTGAAAGTTATTGTTTGAGTCTCAGTGGCAACTTTCTGACATGGACATATTCAAGTACATGGAAATTTGCTCACTTTAATTTTCTCTGCAGCTATGAAGGAATCTCGCAACCCTGTCCAGCCTTTCAGTAGCCGAATGCCAACATCTTCTGGGTGCATATTCAGATCTCCCCCCAGCAGCACCACATCGGCCCCTTTGGAGGTATGCCTGGAAAGTTAGGAGAGTATCACAAAACAAGAGGGAAGAGCTTTGTGAAGGGAGAGATATAAACTGTGTAATATGAAATGTGCCCCTGATGATAAAACATCCTTCTCTCTCCCACTGGAAATAAGCTGAGCTTCTTCTGAGCAAAAGCTTTTAACTCCTGACAAAGGGGGCACAGGGGAACACAGCAAATCACATAGATAAATCACTGGATTCCAATACAGCACAAACTTTTTCTGAATTCTACACATATAATTCTTACTGTATGAACTGGCCAAGTTCCCAAGCCTGAACCACTCGGTGGGGCAGGTATGTATCCTTTTCACGACAATATTCAGCATGAAGCTGGGGAAAAAAATGAATATATAAAAATTGCACATGCACATTATACATGTAACTACACAGCCTTCATTCCTGCACTCATCTTAGTTGCTGAATTAAAAAAGAAATAATAAAAGAAGAAATCTCAGTTTGTGGTTAAAAGAGAAAGGTGGAAATAATCTAAGTTACATTATGAGCTTCTTCCTGAAAATCTCATGATAACAATTAACTTTTTAATAGGTGTAAGATAGAATTGTTTGATTAATCTTAGAACACAGGTAGAGAATCTTTGTAGCATTGACTTCATTGTTTCCTGAATCAGGAATAATGTAAACATGAATATTTATACACAAAGAAACAAATACCTACAGATTTTGGGAGGGGGGCTTTGAGTAAGTGTTGATTTGTGGTGATCACCTAGACTAGTCTCTGCAGTTTGCTTGGCAAGATTTTTCAAAAGTAGTGTGCTACTGCTTTCTTCCTTTCTAAGGCTGAGAGACAGTGACTAGCCAAAGGTCATCCAGCTTGCTTCTTGCCTAAGGTAGGACTAGAATTCATAGTCCTGGTTTCTAAGCCACTATACCGATAATTAGGAAGTAGTTCCATTTCTATACACTCAATAAAGCTGAACAGTAGTTATTTGTTCAATCTTTTTCCTTTCCAGAAATCTTTTATAGCATGATTACTAGAAATCTGAAAGAAAGAAGACTGAAGAACTGGCCTATGGGAAAATGATGGATTCCTGCTGGAATTCTTGGTAGGATTGCACGCCCTAAGCTATCTAACAAATTTTGGTTTATTACCACAGTTCAAAAGTGACTTGTTTCTCATAACAGGTCTAGATGCCTCACCCTTTCCCACATGATTTAGTTATTTTTATAGCTTGCTTTAAGTACCCAAAGTGACAATCTAGGGAAGCTTTCATACTTTTAAAGTGCAACAAAATAAAACACACAGAATTGCTCACATGAGTCACATAGACGTTGAAAACAATGCCATGGATCTTCAGCACTACAAGCCCCACCGATTTGCCACAAAACCAATCTCCATGCTGGAACTGTTGAAAGAATGTGGTATATATAAAACACAGGGACAAAATTGAAACAACAATGAGATCATCAGTTCAAACAGGTGTGTTTGCACCCTTTCTTAAGATGTCTACTCACCATGTATGGGTAGCCATTCACAGAATATTGGTACAAGAAGGTGTCTAGGATCTGATGTTTGGAGAAGATGCAGAGCCCACTGCCAATCACCCCACTGCAGAAGAACAGACAACAGAGTCATCATCTTTTCAGAGTCATCATCTTCTCTATAGTGGGCAGATTTTGGGAATTTGGGACCACACTTTTTGCCAATAGCCAAAGATTCTAGGAATGAGAATATCACTGGAAGTGGTGCAGCAAGAAATCTTCCTTTCCCTCACTTCTTGGATTTTTTCAAAATTAAATAGGAGTATTAAGACTAGTGAAAGCTTTATGCATTTACACCTTGACTTTTGCAAATAATTGTATCAGTATTATTTGGCAGTCAACCATTTAATTTTGGATGCTGGGGATGATTCTAAGGGCTGAAAGTAAAAATACCTCTGACTGAGAACAGGAATATTGTTTCAGTTCCACATCTTTGTTAAATTATAACTCCATTCCTACCCACCATCTGAAACTAAAGCCAAGCTTTCTGGAATACAACACTGTGACAAACACTTACAGGTAAATGCTTCCAGAGAAAGACAAACATTTAGATCCTTTGGAATTATTCCTGGCTCCGAAAAAGGACTGACATTTACAAAGCCACCAAAAATTGAAGCTTTCAATGAACTGTGATTTCAACAGCTACCTATACATCAGAAGTACTATACTTTGAGCCACAGTACAACTAATTTCTTTGATCAGCAGCTTTCCCAACTTGATGCAAGCATGACTCAACATCCTGCTGCATTTGCATGCTAACTATATAAACTTCCTTAGTAACCAGTAATATCTCCAAGTTCATTGGTCTCATTGTTAGGATCAAATAGCATAATAAGTGTCAATGGAAACACATCCCTTTAAACAAATTTGCAAGCTGCTCAGTTAACCTGCCACACCTGGTAGGCATACACTGCTAAAAGTACAAAAGTCAGTTGAAAAGAAAAGAACCATTATCTCTCAGGAAGGTAAGTCCAACTGAAAATGTTTAAGTAGAGTTAGGAACTCATATTTTTGCCGAAAACATCTAGATTTTTCAGTTTTTGAAGCAGCCCAGCCCAGCTCTTTGATTACAAGTTTTCAACCACCTTCCTACAACTGGCATCTTCCAGATGTACTGGACTAAGTTTTACATCATGCTTCCTAGGGATAGTAGAAGGCAGCCCAACTTAACTGGAGAACATCAGATTATGGAATGCTGTACAATCAAAGTGACATCATGATTCCCAAATGAGAATGCTTTTTCTGTCTTATAAAGTGGTATTAAATGGATATCTATGATATGAAGCCTATCAAAGCTGTATCATTCAAGAGTTAAACAAAAAGCAAACTTATGAGATTATCTAAACTCCATTTTTACCTTTTGAAGTAATGGGAAGAAGGATAGTGGATACACAGTTTCTTTTGCAGCATTAGGTAATCTTTTTCACTCCATATCTGAAAAGCAAAATGCTATCACCACAGTGACTATGAAAAAAGTAACAAAATGGCACATTGATCAAGGAACCAAGGTTCCTAAGCTTATTGTCAATTAATTACCAGTGCAAAAATAACTTTCTTTCATTTGTTATGCTTTTCTGCAGTTTGATAACTATGCACAGTCCTTTAAGGTTTCTCTGTAGGACAGCAAGAAGGCCTCTGCTGATTTGTGTCACAACAGACTGGCATACACCATTCAATAGCTGCATTTGTACATCACCACTAAGCCATAATGTCATTTTTGAGTTTGGGTTTATGACTAGATATGAATCAGGTCATGATGGTGTCTGAAGCAAAACAAATCATGAGTTTAATATCATGTATGAAAATGTAGCATGCCAACAGATGAATTAGGACAAAAATCCCACTTTCACTTCTAACAAGATCCATTCTAGCATGAGAAATCTTCACCTCCTGTAAGAGTGCCAGGTCAAATCCCTCCTGGTTGAGGGCATCCCCAATTAATTCAACACGCTCTTGCCGTAATTTGCTCAGGTAACGGATAGCCCTAGACAAGGTGAAAAGGAAAGGGAATGGAGTGAGGATCATGATAGTGCTGGGTTGGAATAAGAATTCACATTGAATCAATTTGTACGTTTACTTATACAAGATTAGTACTTGTGCATGTTCCTCTCATGTAACACCCTTGAGTACCTAGTTACAGAGTTCACGCCTTGAGGGGATGCAGGACTTAGGGAGATGTGCTGCCAAAATTCTTTATTCCTTCCTGCTGTAAAATGCAGGCCAGCTCGTGAGAATAACCACAAAGGCCTTGGCCAAACTTAACATTTTAAAGCTGTTATACTGCATTTCTAGGAATGTGTCTGTAATGTATTCACACCCAAAGGTTGGTGTGCTTGTGATTACCTTGTTTCCCAGTTGATGGTAAAACGTTTTATTTGTTTGTGATCTTCCACAACTATGTGCATATGCTCAAACTATTTTAGTCAATTTACTAAATAAGATTTATGAAATCTTGTGGTTCTTGCTCTTGCCACTTCTGGGTACAACAGACAAGTGTTGTACCTAATATCACTAATGCGTGGATCCTCTCCAGTTTGTTGATTTAAGTGATTTTTACCATGACACAGCTTACTACACATACTTGTTCATTCTTTACAAATGGTAAAGAAGCATATTAAGAGCCAATCTTATCACCAAAGACAGTATTATTTTGTTTATTTATTTGCTTTATTTGGTACTAGAACATTTTGTGAGTGTCTACAAGTTATTCCTTAATTTTATCCCTACAATACCACCCTAATGAGGAAAATTTAAATGAGACCAGTAGATGGCCCAAAGCTTTCTCAGTTCACTCCCAACACCTCAACCTTCAAATGGACCTATTTTCACTTGGACAATAGTATAGTTAAAGCCCATTATCCACTGGAATCCTTTTAGTATAAGCATATAGCTTCTCATCACCAGTGTAACTGATGATACACTTAAGATCAGGTCCTGTTAAGACACATTAAAATGACTAGAAGCACTGAATAAACACAGCCCAGTTGACTTTTATTGGGAAACCATCAAAACAAGGAAGATTTGGGGTCTTTCAGAAAATAAGTGACAGCTCTTAAAAATAAATCAGTAAAAATCTGAGTGATCAGTCCAAAAATATGAACATTCAGACTGACAATATAGAATGACATCTAATTCTGTGTCTTTTCAGAAATATGAATACACATAGACATATCTAAAACCCAGGAGATGTTTTGGAAAATAGATAATCTTCCTAAACACAAAGTTAAGGAATTAATTTTGTTTTAGCCAAAATCTGGCTCACCTAAAGCAACCAAATCACTTTGAAAATGCAACAAAATGCTATTAGAACAGTACAGTATATACTGGGCTCCCAAAGCAAAGCCTTGACAGTTTGCTAAGCAACCTTGAGCAAAGATAGAATCATAATTTGTATACCTATGGCCTACTCATTACAAAGGCATAGCAAAGGAAAAAAAAGGCAGACACAGTGGAAATTATAGCATGATGCTGAAATGTTTTTGATAAAACCCATTCATGTGATGTTAGTATTATCTATCATTTCCTACTAGGTCAGTATATTAGCTGTACTATCTTTGATATATATTGACAGTCAATATAAACAATTTGGTTTATAGGGTCACAGGTTCCTCACCACTCAGGGTCAATTCAACTTGCTGTAAATATAAATAGTTCATATGTATGTGGGGAAGCATCTCATAGGTTTGATAGTGAATTCAGCTCACATTGTGTAGGTGTTGAAGGAGTATCTTTTACTACCACAATCCACATATGCATTGTACACTATTCTCTAAAGGTTTGCTGACGCCCTTGCATTTTCTAAAAGTACATCTCTATCCTTTCTTCCAAATGCTATACTTTTAAAAACAATACATATCTTTCTTACATATCAAAAAGCCAGCAAACTGAGCCTGTTTTGTGTAGTGGTGAAGGTGCTGGCCTAGCTACAAGGAGACTGTGAATTCTAAACCTGGCTGAGGCATGCAAGTTGGCTGGGTGACTTTGAGCTAATCACTCTCTTTCAGCCTTATACACCTCAAAGAGTGGTTATTGAGGGGGAAGATAGGAGGAAGGAGTATTATATGTTCACCCCCTTAAGTTACTTATAAAGCAATAAACGTAGGATTTACATACACACATACAAAAGTAGACAATAGGATGAAATGTCTGTGTATATTCTCATTAATCCAGGTCATGATTTGTAACAAAACTGCAAAAAATGCAAAACTTTTTCAACAAGGCAACTGGACTTTTATCAGTAGATGTAATTGGAAAATGTTTTGTCTCTTATCCAGGAGACTTTCTCAATCCCATGTGAAAATGGAAGAAGTGGCAAAAATATATACATTTCTCAAAAAGCAGGATACAGGACACAAACCAGAGAAAGATCTCACATAACAAGATAAAAAGAGTTGACAATGCTGAGCAATGAAGATTTAGAGACTAG
>JANHZU010008527.1:185300-198503 GCA_032468055.1 Acrochordus granulatus | reverse complement strand
AAAAAACAGGCATCTGGATTGGATTTTTTTAAGTAGAAGACGTTTCACCTTTAATCCAAAAGGCTTTCTCAATTCAACTCTTAAAAGTTACCGTTTCAGGGTCACGTTGTACTTCCATGAATGCTGAATACTCAAGGAGCCGCAATTTGGCAGAGGCAATAGTTCGGTCCTGCCAGACTGGCACAGCCGAGGCAGAAGGTGGAAGAGGAGCCAAGGGCTCATAGCCTAGAAGGATAGGCAGATAAAATATCCCTTGACCAATTTAGAAAGAAATTTTAGTTGTAGGAGCAAAGTATAGAAAAATAAACTTTAACCACTGAGAAGAACAGGCACCTAGGCCAGGGATTATTCTAGTTTGGTTCCCATTTGCCTCACTGTTAATCCTTCCAGGCAAGTTAAAACCATTTCTTTCTTTGTTATTCTGACTACAATAACACTGCATTACATTATATTTTTTCAAATTAGAGGAATTATTTTTTTCATTTCTGGAATATCTATAGATTTAGGAGTTAGCAATATGAAACATTCTTTTAAACAATGAAGAGGCCATCATTGGACCCTTCCATCCTAGACAATTATCATTCAATTTTCAATCTTCACTTCTTGAGGAAGGTTATAGAGAAGGTTCCCTCTAACCAATGCTGCCATCTTATGAGACTGAGGAAACTTGCCTTCTCTGTTGCTGCCCCACCCACTCTCCACGGGTTCCAGAAAGCCCTTAAAACCTGGCTTTATCCCAAGCCTGGAGTTAATGGGTTTATTGATGTATTTGTGGGGTCCCTTTCTATCTGTACAGTTCATTATTTTGGTTGTTTTAGTCTAGGCTGCCAGTTTGTATGTCTGTAATTATTGTTAATTGTTTTATTGTTAATGGACTTTGTAAGCCACCAGAGTAATGGCAACAGAGTATGGCAACAGCGAGAACAGTCATAATAAATTTAATAAATTAAAGTCAATTTATTAAGAGCAAAATAGAGGCACTGATTAGAAATCTCAGACCAGACCTGAGGATAGATATGAAGAACATTATGAATTAGACAATTTTCCTGTGTAAAACATGACTTAAAATTCTTACTTACTACAAGAAATCAATTCTTAATCTCAAGAAATTCTTACTTACTACAAGAATACAAGAAATCAGTGTTTGCTTTCACTGAGTCCCTTAGTCCAAATTTAATATCTGAGTAAGTAATTAATATTTTTTTTGGTGAAATTAGATAATTTCCTCTCTCAACTAGTTCATGTATCCCATTTTAAAGAAGAGGAGCTACAGAACAAAACCAAGATATCAAAGTGCAACTAGAAAAAAATAGTAGAAAGACACCTACATAGTAGGAAGGTTTTGTTCCAACTCCCAGAACAAAATTCTAGTCAAAGGTAAAAGACTGAGAATAACTATGGCCCTAAAGAGTAAATCTATAATTTCTCTACTTACTGGTTTCATATTCCTTCAATATCAGTTTGATTTTTGTCCAAAAGGCCCTATTCTCATATGCATAAGCATATTATGAATGTCATCGTGGACACAATGTCTTACATGCTGATTCTACTTTCATTTTGTTACAGGTAAAAATCAACTAAAGACAAGCAAAAACTTATTTTAGAGAACATGTAACTTAGATGAGCAGCATCTATTCATATACTGCATATGAATTACACAGCACACAGTCTAGGCAATGTGAAGATGATAATTACTCTAATTACATGTTAAATCTGCTACTGCAGTTGACAAGAAAGAGTTCTTGAGAGAGAGAGAGTCTTAGTAGTGGCAGAAAAGAGTTGGTACCACATAAACAAATAATTAGAATCACAAATAGATAGTAGCAAAGGTGAAAAAAATATTTTTGCATGAAACTGAGCATAAAGAAGAGGCTAGGTTAGAGAAATCAAGGGAGAAAGGCCACTTACTGGCTAGTGATGGAGGCATGGGTGGCTGAATGGGGTAGGCTGGTTGTGCAAAAGGTTTAATGCTGAAAAACAAAATAACATTGAACTGGTTAACTCATTTTGACAAATCTTCCTCTAATCTGCAACTCAGGTACAGCTTTTTTCTGAATACCAGATGCTAAGAAATAAGAGCAGTAGCAAGGACATTTGCAGGAGAAGCTAGGATGAGGCAAATAAAACTTGGGTGATGATATCATAATGTAAATGCCATGACTTACAAATTTACATCAGATATTGGGACATGAATATAAAATTGCAGCATTTATGTGATGATATTTCCTGCATGTCATATTTTTGCTATCATCTGGATTTGCTACATATGTGGCTGAATGGAAAGATGTTATTCCATTCATATCCTATTGGTGGGCTTCTCAAAGTCACTGGCCAGTCAATGTGGAAACACAATGCTGGACATGATGGGTCTTTTGATGTGATCCAGCATAATTCTGGATTTCTGGAATTATGTCTAAAAGTATTGAATCTCCAGTATTAAAAAAAATAACATGTTGATGAGGATTTGATAAGGGATTTGCTGTGGCATGGTCCCTTAAGTGGAACACTATTTAAACAATGGAAGAGGTTATACAAGGTCTCCCACATTTGAGTTGGAGCAATCTCTATTTGCGACTGGTAACTAAGATTAAATTATTCTGTTTTAGAAAATTTAACAAGAGTTTGTTCAAAAAACATAATCATGAATCTGCATTAAAAATGTACCATTAGCATACAACTCAAACACCTATTCTACAAAAGTCCTGTCCTACCCTAATCCATCCCATCCCATCCCATCCCATCCCACTTACTCCTGAGAAGATCCAGACTCTCCTGGGATAGGCCCACTCCAAAACTGAGGAACCAAAATGAACAGAAAAACAAAGTCAAGGGTATTCTCAATACAATAGCTGAAATCATCATTCAATAGTTCACAATATGTTAAGGGACAATACTTAATACATTTCTATAAAACATCTTGAAACATCTGCTACAAGCAGACCATTAAAAGCTAGGACTACATCAGTGGGCATTTCTATACAAAACCAGAGTATTTTCTTATGTTTGGTAAATCAGTGAGTTAGAGGAAGGCAAACTATGAAGAATTAGTGGCTATGATTGAGTTTCCTGATCTTTGGAAGAGCCTTAGAAGCCCCCTTACTGGCTTAGCAGCATCACTAAAGGAAATGAGACTGAAAAAATTTAACAATTTCTGGGGAATAAGGGAGGAAGTGTTGAGAATAGGAGGGGGGCTTTTGGGAGCAAATCAGTACCATTTATAGCCTTAAAATTTGCAAAACATCTCAAAAAACAGTTTCTCAGATAATAACCTCTTATTCAGCAACTAGCAGAAGTTATGACAGCATTGAACCAATGGTTCTTATGACCATTCTTAAATGTTCCAGCCATCCCAGCACCCTGTGGTCACATGATCATGATCTGGGTGCTTGGCAACCAGCTTGCACTTATGATGGCTGCAGTGTTCTGCAGTCACATGAACACCTTCCCTGTCAGCTTCCCACAAGTGAAGGGAATGGGGAAGATCGTAAGTTGCTCCTACTCCCGCTGCTTTTTCTCCTGTGGACTTCAGCTACAGAGTACAAGATCCCATCTGTTCTTGTATGGTGTCCACCAGTAAAGACTCCTACCTCTGTCAACAGCCATCCCTGGCCCAGCTATGCTTGTGCCATAGCAGCCCTTACCTACCCACTAGCCTGCTTGCAAGCCACCTAGGACTTGCAATTTTTCTGCTGGTTTCTCCATTGACTTTGCTTGTTGCAAGCTAATAGGAAGTCACGAGGAGATTCTTACTTAATGATCCGCGATCCTAGCTTAACAATGTCAATAGGGACTGCTGGGATCACTGATGCTAAGCAATGTGGTCACATGATATTGTAGTTTATGATATCACTTAGTGAGGAAATTCCAGTCCTGATTCCTGTAATTAAGTAAGAAGCCTATCTTTCAGACAATTCCTATTTTCACTCTAAATTTTATAAAAACAGAACAAAATGTCATATTTCAGCATCATTATGTAGGGGTGCGGGCAGTTCCTTGAGAGTTCCTTACCCCTTTACTGTGGAAGGCTTGGATGAGATCTGCTACAGTTTGATGGTAGTATATGTGAAATAAGTAGCATTAAATGATTGTATGGAGATGGGAGGAAGCATTTGAGAGATCTCCCATAATATGAAGGGAAATATACAGATGTTAGATGAAAACTATGCTTGCTTTCTTAAATCCAGAAAAAATAACACAAATAATGAAGCCATTCTGTAATATCTATGTTTTCATGATAGTAAAAAGCCCAATATATATGAAAAATAAACATACACAAACGAATTGTCAGAGATATTATATGTAGATATATCAGCTCTAACAAGGTAATGCTCAGAGTTATTTGACAAAATTACTTGAAAATTCTCTTTCTTGCTTATGGTTAGGTTTCTAAAACATGGCACTTGAGTTTAAGAAGTTACGCAAAGATGGATAGCTGATGCAAGTTGGGTATAAAATATCTAAAAAGAAAGCATGTTTCAAAGGAGCCAAGAGAATCTCTCCATGGAATCCTTTTTATGTCATTACATGTCACGTAAGAAGCATGTGGGTCATTTCTTACCCTGGGAGCAGCAGAGAAGACAGCCTGAGGGAGTGGAGGAGGAGGACTCAGCTTATTCTGCAGGACACTGGCAGATACAATCTGTGCTGATGACATGGAAGCCATACTCTGCAAAGCCTTGTCCTTTGAAACTTGATCCTTCAAAATAGGACAAAAATAACAGCGCACTGAAATTAAGGGATGATTTTTATAATATTTGTCAGATTTTTAAAAGCATTTTCTGTCTGAGCTTCAACTACTGTACACTAACTTATAAGCCATTCATTAAAGCTGTTGCTGAAAAGAAATGAAGCACTTGTCATATTTTTAGAAAGCTGATTCTCAAGGAACTGCATTACTCAAAGACAGTCACATTATTTGGTTCTGTACAACTTGAGTCAGAGAAGCAAAGCACAGGCAGCTTCATAGTGCATTGTTCAAATTCTCCAAACAGTAGCTTCTAATTCTGCCTTTCTATCAGCATCAGACTTCATTTTAGTTTTCACTGAGCTCAAGGAATTATGTTCTTTAACTTGCCAGTACCCTGTATGGCATGCGAAAACTAATGGAACAAAAAGAGATCTGGGTGGTACTTACCAAGTTCATAGCCTGTATGAAGAGAAAAAGAAAAAGAGAAATATGATTAGAACCCAGGCACTGGGTGAAGAATGAGGAAAACCTGCATAATATCTAGAATTATAATAAACCTAGCTTTACTTTGTAAACAAACTATTTCTGAGCAAGGCCAATTCCCAAGGTAACCTACTTCACAGAATCCAGGGAATTTTGGCTGAAAGGGAATGGACAGAAAATACCAAATGGCAGGTTGCTTATCTCAGTGGATATCTTCTTCATGTTCACAAATGGTGAACAATGCACAAGTTAAAGAAAAAAAACTGGACAGGCTCTCTGTTTTATTATTCTACAAATTGTCAGGTCTGTGTATGGATGATAATACTCTTTTACACACTAGACAGATAAAATGAAAACCAATGCACAAGGCCCACTCAATGTTCACTTCTGTCATATTCCTGCACAATTATAAAGAACAGATAAATTAGGACTACCATATCCAGACTGCACAAATCTGGTTGACGACTAGATGGCAGCACAAAGATATAGAAAACTTAGGCCAATTTTTGCAGCCCAAATACAATGGCCCTAAAAAAGTACTGCACTGAAGTATATCTATAATTATACATTTCTTAGGGTGTGTATCTCTCAGAGTTATATTAAGAAACAGCAGTGTATTCTTGCATTCATATTTGGTATTTATAAGAAGTAATAAATTGTCTGCATGCAGTCAACGGCCTCAGTCATTAGATCTTCTGCATTCTTTTTATACTGAGGTTGAGGTTTTTCTTTTAATGGGTTTTATTATGTGGTAGATTTTTAAAATTTTGTCAATTTGGCAGCTATATTTATTCGTTCAATAAATAAGAATTATCTTTTGCTTCCTTCTTAAAGTTTATGACTAACTCAGTAAACTGGCTATGAAATTATTTCTTCTTTTGGTCCTCTTTTAAAGATGCCTTGAAACATAAAGCAATCCAGGAGTGAGGTTGAAAGAAGTATAACAATATTGGACTAATCTCAAAATCTTAATTCAGAACTTGCAGGGATGGTATTAAAGGTTATCTCAGGTGGATTTCAATGGCACAATGCAGCTATAAAAGGAGAGGCTATTTTCTGAGAACTCTCCCTTATCCTAGTACACAAGTTTGTTCCTACTGGTGCTTAGTGAGTTGGCCAATTCCTGAGCATGAAAAAGGTAATTTTGGGATGAAGTAGAATATATAGAGCTTCATTATTAATTACGTTGTAAGTCTGTTACAAACAAATAGCCTGCCTTGCTATTGTCCATTGTATAATATTGTTTTAGAAAATCAGAAATGCAGTATAATGGACAACTGTCTCATATAGCAGATTACAAAAGCCGTGTTTCTGTATAAGAACACACACAGCCCCAGTTTTGGGCATATAGATGCACATGCAGGAACAACATGGCTTAGCAATGTGATTGCTACACACTCAAGGCCCAGCATTGTCCTCCGAGTATCTTCCTTACACCAAAGTTAAGGCACCAGCATCAACATAATTAATTTAGGCATGCATCCTGTAAAAAGCTGTCAAATATATCTCAAATATAAAAATTACAACAGCAATTTTTAAAAATCAATTAAGATATCAAATCTATTGTTTGGTATATATTCAAAAGTTTAAATAGTTATTATGATCAATGACATTAATTTCAAAAGAGTGCTGTTAAGCGACTTAATTATCAGTCCCTCTTTTGTCTTATTTTATCTTTTGTGCAAGGAGTTCCAGTTGGGAGTATGAATAGTCTTCCCATTTTATTCTTATAATAACCTTAGGAGGCAGGTCATGTTGAGTCTGTATATTCAGTTTATCTTCTGATAATCTACACAGCATATCTACTCAGAAGCCAGTTGCACTGAGTCCAGTATAATTTACTCCCACAGATGTGAGTTCAGTGTAGAATTTCAGCTTCAGCAATAATTTGAAAATGGATCTTCCTGGTTGCACTTGGACACTTGACCCACCTGGAAGAGTTGCCACTCACTGGCAACAACATACATTGCCAAGTATCTAAAATGTACCCTGAATACAGAGCCTAAGGGGGAATTTCCCCTTATTCCTTTCCTTGCTCACAAATTAGAAAAAGTAAGATGCTTTATATATAATGGCATTTCTGGAGTATTCAATCATTACATACATTTTTAATGTCTTTCTCGCTGTACTATGCCAGCCTGGAAGCATTGACTGAATTTGATGGAATGCTAGACTTTGACAAAAAAAATATAAGCAACTTAAATCTGTTTGTAAACAGTCAAGATTTTCTTTCTTTTTGGGTTAAAAGATGGGAAGACAACCATCTATAACTTTCCCAATCCTATTTAAATGCAGACTATATCCTGGGGAATCAGAAAGGGAAGAGAGGCAATTTGGGAATTTTTAGGTTCTTTCCAAGGCGTGTGTCAACAATAAAAATGAAGAGATAATCCGTTATCAGTTTAGAATACCCTCTGGCTTCCTTTAAAACCATCCCTCTCTCCATGCTCCATCTTCAGACACTTTATATAGCAAATTACAATACACAGAACACACAGAAGAAGGGATAAAGTTAGTCAATCTCCAGTTACAGAGTAAGGAGAAAAAAGCCAACCACAGAAGAAAAGGAAAGGCAATCACAGGATAAAGCTCTCCAGTTGCATCCTTGCCCAGTTTCCTTGGCTCCTGGTTTCATGAAGTTGATCTATTTATCCCAGTTCAGCTACAGCCATCTTATGTTTCTTTCTTGTTCTACGCATCACTGTTGCAATCAAATTACTCCACTTCATAGGCCTCCTTGCCAAATAACTTATTAGATGCTTAAAAAAATCACACAATAGTTCCAGATCATAAGAGAGGAAGAGAAACATCGATTTCACTTGTTTCTATATCTGCTTTGGTAAAAGTAAATTAAACTCAAGCCTAAGCCACTCACACAAAAACTTATTAAATTCACACTAATAACTTAATAACTGCATTACTGTCATTATGTATAATTAGTATACAATTAATAATAACAACAGGGCTTGATGCTCCTTCCCTTTCTAATTAACATTTACATGAAATCACTATATGCAGGAGGTCGGTGTGACCGAGGAGGATGCTGAAGACCAAGGAAGATGGAAACAGAAGATTCGCTGTGGCAACCCCTGACGGGAGCAGCCGAAAGAAGAAGATGAAATCACTGGTTCAGGTCATCCACTGTTTGGGGTTAGGCATCATCAATATATAGATGAGGCTCAATTATATATCCTCACTTATGCTCTAGTCACCTGATGACTGGATTACTGTAATGCATTCTACTTGGAGCTGTTCTTGAAGACCATCCAGAAGATACAGTTGGTCCAGAATGCAGCAGCGCAGACAGTAATGGGGGCATGTGTTATGCATGCATCACTCTGCTAATCTGTGAACTGCAATGGTTACTAATTGACTTCCAAGTGCAATTCAGCATGCTTTTTATCACCTACAGTATAACCCTCTTCAAGGCATAGTCCCTGCCTATCTGAGGTACAGTTTATCTCTAGTCATCTTTGCCCATACAGTTCAATCCAACAAGATGGATGGACTCCAGGTCCCATCAATTAAGCAATGCCATTTTGTGGGATCCAGGAAGGTGCCTAGTCTGTTGCAATTCCTACCTTCTGGGTCGGATGATCTCTTCTCAGAGATTCATATGGCTCCTCACCTAACTAAGAACTTGACCTGGTTGTTCTCCCAACCTTGGAGACAGTGTGATTATAGAGCATCCTTTGTGTTATTTTGTTTGTTTTGATCTGGCTTGATTATATTGTTCTCCTAATTTATTTTTGTCTTTCTATATTTCAGTTTTTAGTTGTATAGGAGTCAAGTGGCCTACAATTTAAATAAATTAATAAACACATTTCTTAATATCCTAAAGCTCTCCTTATTAGCACAATAAAATCTAACATTCAGAATTTGTGCATACCCAACTCTGACTTAAAATAATCTGCCCTCAAAAGAGGCTTTTACATTTTTTTTATCTGGCCTAGAGAAAGAAGTTAAATGCTTTTATTCTGGGACTACCTTCAATTGTTATCCTTTCTTTGAGGCTGAAATTTTGATGTATTGATGACTGTAGCACGACCAGGAACATATTGAGTATATGCTGCTAAATAGAGATTATGCCTCATCAGTATTTATTTTTCCAAACCAATAGCAATGCTGACATGTACACTTGTCACATCATTTAATAGGCCATTGATCATTCTACATAGCTAGCAATAAAAATAAAAAAAGAAAACAGGATTTCCACACCCATTCTTTGTTTAGCCTGTCACTAAATTTATCCGAAAACATTCCATCATACCTAGAAGAGTTTCACCAATCTTCTCCTTTGAAAGAAATTTCAAAATTAATTTCTTCTCAAACTGAAGCAAGCCAAGGGATTGAACATAGGAACATATTTGCCTCTGGGCCAGTAGAAAATAATTGATGGGTACAATAGTAGTCCAGATTAGCGGAAGCCTTTGCCATAAATGGAATTTGTTGTCCTGCTTTCAGATAGAAAGCCAGCTGATACCTCTGCCAAGGATGTTAAGTCTGACTTTGTCTTTGGTGTACGACTAATCGTTGGAATAAACCCACTTGCCAACTTCTCCTTCACTGGTGATACTGCAAAGTTCTCCAGAAGAAAGTGGCCAGAAATATAATGAGAAGTGAGTATGAAAAAGCAAAAAAGCAAGGCTGCTTATTTCTAAACCCTTTTGCTCCTTGAAGTGAAAACTCATTTTAAGAAGGTGGTCCTTCATATATTAGAAGATGGCCTGATATTCGGCATTCAGATTCCATCTAAGATTTTAGGATGTGGGGGAAAAAACAAAACAAAACAGAATAAAATAATGATAACCACATCCTGGGGGGCGGGGACAAATTGAAACATGGGCACAATGGTAGAGCAACAAAATAAATGGTTTTTTTTTGTTAGAGTAATAGGAGATTGCAAGAATTCTTTTCTGTAGATCATACATACTTCTCTTGCTCAGAGGTGGCTGTGCGCTGCTGCTGGGAGAAATCATCTGTCACCAGATCACTGATCAACAACCACAGAAAGAATGGAAAGGACTCTTCTTTCCTCTGCCCTTTCTCCTTCTCCTCTTCCTCCTCTCCCCTCACTTTTCTCCTTCTCCTTTTCCTTTCTTTCTTCTCCTTCTCATCCTCCTCCTCTCCCCCACCCTCCTTCTCCTCCGCCTTCTGTCCCACCCTTATCCTCTTCCTCCTCCTCCTTTTCTTCCTCTCCCCTCACCCTCACCCTCTCCTTTTCCTTATCCTCCTCCTCCTCCTCTCCCCACCCTTCTACTTCCCCTTCTCATCTTCTTTTCCCCTCCTCCTCTTCTTCCCCTTCCCCTTATGTCAGTCCTATAAAATAGACTAAATTAAAAAACAAATAAAAACAATGCCATATAGGCCAGGATTAATTCTATTTTAACATCTGTAGTTTACAGGACTGGCAAGTCCTAATGCATTTCCATTCTCCTTTATTTAAGGAGGGACTGGTTTGAGATGCTTTCTAAAGTTAGTTTCTTGCCTGATATGCAAACGCTTCTTATCTGACCATTACTTTGGAAACGGCTTTTCTTGTCCTTCAAGTACAATTCCATGCTTTCTACACTTTCTCCTTCTCCTTTTTCCCCTCCATCATTACAAGTTATGCTATAATCAGATACAAGATGCTGGCAGATATGCTATTAGATAAACTAGTGTAAGGCTAGACTCAGCCCACTCATTGCACTAACATCTTGGACTTAATAGATATAGAACCAATCTATGGGGTGTTGTGGCTGTGCAGTTAAGATGCTGAGCTTGTTGGCTGGAAGGTCAACAGTTTGATTTCGAGAGCTGCTGCATAATGGGGTAAGCTCGTGTTATTCACCCCAACTCCTGCCAACCTGGCAGTTCAAAAGCATGTAAAAATGCAGGTAGATAAATAGGTACCACCTAAATCGGTGGGAAGGTAACAGCATCCATGCACCTAAGTGTATAGTCATATCAGCCATGGAAGCATCTTTGGACATGCTGACTCTTTGGCAATGAAATGGAGATGAGCATTGCCCTCTAGAGTCGGACATAACTGAAAGGGGAAACATTTACCTTCACCTTTAGAACCAATCTATGAGTAGGGCAAAGAAGCTCCTAAGTCTCTATGTAAGGCTTCACAGTCTGAGTACAGAAAGAGTGCACAGAGAGACAAAATTCTAAAAATTATGTTTGTTTCATACAGTAATCCTTGATTTATAACAATTCTTTTAATGGCCACTTGATGTTATGAAGGTGCTGAAAAAAACGATTTATGACCAATACACTTATGACTGTTGCAGTGTTCCCCACAGTCACATGATCAAAATTTGTGCACTTGATAACTGGCATATATTCATGATGGTTTCATGACTATGAAGGTTTATAATGGTTGCAGCATCCCAGGGTCATGTAATCAGCATCAATGACCTTCTGATCTTCTGACAAGCAAAGGCAGTGGGGAAGCCAGATTTGTTTAAGGACTGCATGATTCACATAGGAACCATAGTGATTCGCATAATATCCATGGCAAAAAAAATATCCATGTAAAATCAGGCCTGACTCTCTTAACAACCACATCACTTAAGAACAGAAGTTCCAACTCCAGTTGTTATAAGTTGAAGATTACTTGTGTGGGTTTTTTGCTGAGAACAGAAACTCAGCCAACATGTAAATGAGAAGGGAGAGGAAGAGATAGAAGACTGATTTACAGTGCATGTTAAAAAAACATGTTCTTCCTAAAACAACAACAAGACCAACAACAACAACACTGCGGTAATGACTGGCATTAGATTAATTGAGAACATGAGGGAGTTGCTGGCTATGAGTGTTGGAGAATGCTTTTGGTGGAAAGTAGTTTTTTAAGTGATTAATTCTAAATCATATTCAGGAAATGAGAAACAAAGCTCATCTACTAAGTTCCATATATGGGTTATAAAAAAAACATGTTTTGTAGGGAAAAAAACCAAACCCTTCCTGACTTCTTTGAACGAGACAGCTATTGCAGAAGTGGCCAGCAGAGGGAGAAAGGAAAGAGAAGACAAGCTGAGTCTGCCTTTTTATTAAAAATCACTTTTCGATCTCAGGGAATCATCTCAGGTACATGATATTATTGTTGGTTGCACAGTCAGCCAGATGTGGATTTGGCACTTTTGTCCACCTCTCGAGTCCTTCCCAAGGACCTGGGACAGGCAGATGCTGATTTTTAATGGTATTAAGGTATCGTGTTGGGGTGGAAGCTGTTCCAAGTAAAGCTGCCTTTTGCAAATGATTGAGGGTGACTTTGTCAATGCTGGTGGTGTTCAAGTGGTGCTCCAGTTGTCTTGGCACCTGTTATTATGTTATGATTCATTGCACAGTCAGCCAGATGTTTAGACTGACTTGGGCATTTTTGTCCACCTATTGAGTCCTTCCCAAAGACTTAGGTATTGTTGCTGGATGGAACTACTGTATCCAAAGCAACTATCTCTATTGGTATTATCTTTGCTTTCTTTTGCCACAGTCATTCTACTTCTATTTGCAAATCTTTGTATTTTGTGAATTTCTCCTCTTTCTAGTCTGTTGACTCCAGGTACTACCACATCCACTATCCAGACTTTTTTGTCTTTCCTAGTGACAGTTGTTAAATTTGTGGTATTATTATGGTCAGTCAGACAGATATTTGGACTGGATTTAGCATTTTCACCCACCTATCAAGTCCTTCCCAAGGATCTGGGATAGTCAGATATTGTTGTTTGATGGTATTAAAGTATCATTGCAGGACATAAATTGTTCCGAATAAAGCTGCTTTCTAAAATTGACAGATGTTGACTTTGTCAATGCAGATGGTGTTCAAGTGGTGCTCCAGCTGTTTTGGAATTGCACCCAAGTCACCTATCACTTCCCCCAGTGAGACACCTCCTTGCTGTGGTTGGGGGGCTTGTATGCTCCGAAGAAGATGAGAGCTCTGCCAGAGGTTCAACCATACTGGACAGGTCTCAACAGAGGAGCCAGACGAAGAGTGTCTCCCACCTATAAAAATATGAGAAGTAAATTACAGAAATCCATACTGGCTCGGT
>JANHZU010008527.1:128916-146616 GCA_032468055.1 Acrochordus granulatus | reverse complement strand
TTTTTATTAAAATTTTTGCTCGTCCTGCGAGTTTCTCGCCCTGTGAGTTACTCGTCTTGTGAGGCACCACTGTACTTATTATTTAGAATTATATTTGATCCAATTTCGGAAATGACATAAAGCAGAAATGAATACTTTGCAGAATTCAACTGTTTCTATAGTTTTCCAGAATACTGTTACATCAGTATAAAATGATGGAAGGTTGAATTAAAACTGCTAATTTCTATTGACATGATTTTAAAAAGTATAGACCAAGAGAGGGGCTTCTTTAAACCTCTCCCTTCCTCTGGCCATTTCAGTGATAACGTAAGTATCATCAAAGTCCTATCTAGGTCTACTTGGCACAGAGCCATCATAACTATCAGTTACAGGTAACTTCATAAAAAAAATCTAATTTTTGGTTCTAATTGCTTAATTTAAAATGCATTTCTCTTCTAACTATGCTATAGTTAAAGATATATATAGTTCATGTAATGCAAAAATATTAAATTATACTAGATGACTATTACTGTTGAATACTTTTTTGCTGATGTATGATGGAATACTGGTTACTGTACTGAGTCCTGATCACAAACATTTATATTTTTTTCTATAAATCACTGCATTTACACACTGCTCACATAAACAGATCACCTGCAATAGGTACAAATATTACTTTGGAGACACAACCTATGGAATTAACTACACGTTCATCACTATGTTGCTTAAGGGTGAGGTAAGGATAATGTCCTTTGGACTATAGCCAGATTTGCTAGGGAAAAACTACTTCATGCTGGTGATGGCAACCATAATTTTAAGCAAGGATCTGTTTGCATCTGAGTTGTCTGTTTTGTTCTGTTTATTTTTTATAATCTGGGTTTATTTTTGTAACTTGACTTCTTATATCATAAATGCTGCATAAATCACAAAGAACTCAGAAACTATTATATAAAGGTTGAAACAAATATTTTTCTTCTACAGCCCTGTAAAACACACATATGCCAATTATTCCACTCTATAGTGTGGGTAGAGAACTGCTTGGGGACCACCGGGAATTTTAGGAACACTTTGCTCTCCTGAAGTTGTTGCTGATTGTGATTACAAACCATCAATTTACCATAATACAAACTGGAGAGGTTCATTCCGTTAACCTATTCAAATCCTCAGGAGACTTGCTATCATCTCATATTATTATTATTTTTTTTACAGCTAGACACATGTCAAACCACAGGGCTAAAATCATCCATCAATTTTATTTTGTAAGAAAGCCTATAGGGTTTATGTGAGGCCAGAGGCATCCTGGGGTGGGGGAAGAAGAAGATCCAACCAACTGAAATTTTGTAGCATGCCAGCTTCCTCATTATTTATTTTAAATTAAACATTTCTAAAAACAAAAGCCAGACTTCTGGGTGAGGAATGGCAAGCTAGCACATTTCTGAATGAGCAAGAGACAACACTGCAGCTACAACAAAGGACTAGCAAGTAGACCTGTCCACAGAACTCCAGATGGCTGCTCTTTGCAAGGAGACTATATGATAGTTTCCCATAGGTTTCAGCACCAGGAGATGAAGGAAAGTCATTATACTCTCAACTGAGGAGCTTTTTCAAGGACACTGGTTTGCTAACCTCACTTTTTAATTACTTTTGAACTATTTAACTCTCTTAAAGCTTATAGAGAATTTCAAACTGCAAGTTTGTAAAGCTACCTGATGAATTTGCCTTAATTCCAGAATAAAATAAAAATTAACCATGAACTCAAGAATTTAAAGAATTTGAAATAAATGGCAAAAGGCTAAATAAGACTTTAATTCAATAATTATACAAATTAATAGATCTGACAAATTTGGAATGTTAGGGCTTTTACTATAAGATTTTATTTATTTATTACACATATTTCTATGCCGCCAATTTCCAAAGACTCTTGGCGGCTTACATAGGTTAGATACATACAATTGTACAATTGTACAAACATACAATTGTACAAACATACAATTGTGTAAACTAATATCACCCCCCCTGCTGGCCGGTGTGATGTTACATCCGGACATCTCCGCATTTTTGCTCCGCCCCTGGCAGGAGGGTGGGCCGCCTTCACCTTGCCGCTCAATTCCGCGCCGCTCGCCCTCTCGTCTCATCCATCCCGCCAAAGCTGGCTAGCTCCCACCGAAGTGGTACCCGATTTATCTACTTGCCAGTTGTAACGTGCTTTTGAACTGCTGGGTGGGCAGAAGCTGAAGCAAGTGACGGGAGCTCACCCTGTCATGTGGAGCTGCGGACCGAACCTGCCAGAATGCTGGCCATTCTGGTCGGCATAACTGGCGGCACTAGTCCGCTGCGCCACCGCACCTAGGAATGCAGGCATAAAGCAGGGGATACGCCTAAGTGACCTAAATGGCTGAATTCAGTAAATTCTATAATCCAGTAAAACAGAATATGGTTTGCTAACCCATCTGAGGTCACACACAGTCCTTCAGCTCTGAGAAATCTGATGGTAAAATGACACATTTGCAGTTGTATGATTCTTGAAAATGAAATAAAATTCAATTTAACAGTGGAAGAAAGTTTTATTCACTTTTGTTCTTATTACTTGATTTCTGTAATTCCCCAAAATGCTTAAAAATTTTTGGCCCTTAAAAGGCAACCATTAAAGTAACATTACTAGCCAGCCCCACACTCCCCACAGCACTCAGTGGCAACTTTAAAAAAATGCAGTCTATAAAAGAATAATAATTATCCCTCCTGCAAAACAAATAGATAAGATTAAGAGAACATTGATTATTCTCGATACACAAGATCCAAGCATCATTTCATTAGAATTTAATATTTCATTATTATTATATTGTAAGGATTGCTGTAAATCATTTTGTATTCTATTTTAGTAGAATGGCTACAAAAATATATGAAAAAACAAAACAAAATCGGGGAATTCAAAATGCTAAAATGAACCAGATTGGTTTTGAAACTTAACTGCCAGGTCCTCTTTCAAGGAGGATAAATTTGGGCAACCTTCTGCAGAATCTAAATAGATGCTGTGTGAAAATTGAAATTAAGACTCAGTAGATAGAATCATTCACTTGAAATTCATGTCTTTGTGCTACTTGATGAACATTTTCAAAAGGCTCAAAGAAACAGTCCTGATTGACAGTCAATAAAAAAAAATCCTTTCTTAGCCAATTTAATCTTTTTTCTCTGAATACTGGGCATAAAGAAAGCTGATCAAAAAATCTCAGCGGACCTATTCTGGAAGATGCAATTGGACCCTAATAATGATTCCAGCAACCCTCTATTCAGGGAGCATGTATTGCGATATTTATAGCACAAGGGGATACAGTAGATGAAGACAAATTGCCAAGTCCAGTTCTCTAATATAACTGCAGTGACCAGCATGCCTGGCAGCACTCACAATCACCCTGAGGAGATAATACATGTTGTCTACATCATGGAGATAGTCCATCCTGGAAGATACTTCAAGTAGCCCAGAATAAAACTCCATCTAAAATTATTTCATGAAAAAGGCTACCAATTACTCAACCAAATTCAAATTAAGATTGAGTTGCCAAGAAAGTTTTTATTAAGAGATTTACTCAGTGACAACTTTATTACTTTTCAAAGACAGTTAAAACAGTAAACTTTCAATTCCCCTGTTGCACAAATGTTCAAAAAGAAGACTTCAAGTTTGGAATAGCCTGTTGTCCATTAACGTCAGATACTTCCTTCTGGTTGAAAATGTTTATTTTCAGAGTCACCTCCATTCCATCTGTCAGCAGGCTGCATAATAAGACTGCTGGGCACTAATGTTCTTTTACAAATGAAGACCACCAATGAGAGAGGTTCAAAAATAGCATATGGAAAGATGAGCTGGGCAAGTAAGCCAGCCCATTTGTTAAACTTGTATTGAAATAAAAAGCATAATTCTACCAGAGCTTTTGAAAATGTAAGAAAGGGGAAGTAAAGGTGGAACCGGCAACTAAGCAACATCTTACATTCAATGCAAAAGATGACCTCTGTTGGGATCTCTCCCATAAAGCTGCTCAAAGCACCGTTATCATAAAATCTTTATTGTAATTTTAGCTATTTTTGTCACATGTGCATTTATACAAAATTTGTATTTTTTCCCATTTATATATAATCAATTGAGGTAAAGAACAATATGGTAAGGGCATTTAAAGAGTACAATTTAAAATATATCATGACAAACTCTAAGTCCAATGGTCTCGCCCAGTGTTTCTTAAAGTATGGTCAAGTATCCCTGGAATTCCCCAAGACTTTCTCAGGATCTCAAAATCAAAATTATTTGCCACATATTAAAGAAGTTTGAAAAAAATTAAAACAATCTCACTCTTCTATTATTTTTTTTAAATATACAGGTTTTTTTTAAAAAGTTACCTTACTATCTAATGGGTTTAATATTGTAATTTTTAAATTATTCAGTAAATAAATATTCTACAAATGCATCAATTTTAATTTTTAATACAGTAAATATGATTAAATATAACCCATAAACACAAAAGCTCTTTTGGAATCCTTCATAATTTTTAAAAGTGGAAATGAGTCCTGATAGCAAAAAGTTTAAGAAATACTGTTCTTGCCCAATGTTTCTCAATCTCAACAGCTTTAAGATGTGTGGACTTCAACTCTCAGAAGCCCCAGCTTAAAAGTTGTTGAGTTTGAGAATCACTGGTCAATGCATAATAACCAGATTTTTTTAGTCTCCATCCATAAAGCAATTTGGCAATGGATCCAATTTTAGAGAGAGGCAGATTTTCTATTTTTTTCACTCTGCACTGCCAAATGAAAACCACATTTCTCATACAGGCAAATGACTTCTCAGCAACCACTGTCAGAGACTTTTACAGATTTTATAGTACTGAATTATATGTAATGTATGGAGAAGAACACGTACATTTGTGTGAGAAACACTCTTTCTCTAAGAGAATCTATGGCATAATAGCTTCAAGAATTTTTAAAAAGAGCTTTTTTCCACTCCCAATATTGATTTAAGCAAGAAAAAAATGGTCTCAAAAGTAAGTTGTAGACTTTAACACAAGGAATCAATTTGCAGGCATGCAAAGACCTTCAACAAAATGTGCTTCTAATTTTGGGAAGGAGTGTGTTTGCCCAGGGCATTCTCCATGATGTTATATCCAACAGAGCATGACTTCTCTATGTTTACCCACCCTTGCTCCCAGCTCATGCATGCTTGTTTTGTCTGGGTACTGGTATGTTTTCTACCCCAAGTTCATGGGCATTGTAATGGTGGTAAAGGAGCCCAGGAAGTGAAAAAGAAATGGATGGGAAAGCACCTGTAAAAAGTAACACACTCCAGATTAGATTCTTGGACACAGAATCAAGCGTAGCCTGCCCAGCTGACCAATTTCAGGATAAACTGATGTTAAGGTTTCATATGATGTGTGAACAGGATAAATTGGTAAGCCATAATTTGCTTTAGGACAGTGAAGACAGTTTGAAATTATGGTTTGTTCATGGTGATTGCAAATTTGAATGTGAAAGGAAGTATTTGACTTGTTTGTACTTTTATGGTTTGTTTTTGTGTTCTGCCAAAATGTTTAATACAGATAAATGTAAAGCAAGAGCTTTTAAGAATATAAACCATGCTCCTTCCCTGGAAAGCAGACAGACAGCTGTTTGATTTTCATTCTGAAATACATGAGTTGCTTAAATCTCCCTATAACACCATACAGTTAATACAGAAAATATAAAGCACATAGCAGTTTGAGAAGCTGTCAGCAGCATGACCTGATAGATGGAACAGCTGCCCTGTTTAGAAGCTAGCTTATCATTTTACACAAAATATAGCTTGAAAAAGCCCCTTATAATGATTTCTGTTGGCCAAATAAAGTTGAATTCCAGCATTATCTGAGTACTGATGAAAAGTATTACTCCAACGTGATATCTGGAAATTCCCTTGGGTATTGAAAGGCGCTGATCTTTGCATTATTTTGATTGCCAACTTCTCAGATACTACCATCCTTCAGTTAAGAATACCAACTATCAAGAAACAATGGAAATGTGTATATAAATTTTAAAATTCACATTTTAAGCTAGTTGAAAACAAAACAGGTTCAAAACGTTTTAGATAACTCATTCTGTTTTGAACTTGTAGCTAGTCATGAATCTCAGATGAGAGAAACAATAATTGAGAGCAAAGACAAAGTCTGCAGTCAGACTCAGGATTAAGTTCTCTAACGTAACTGCATCTTGACTGATAAAATTGTACTGAATTTAACCTATCAGCTTGCCAAGTATTCCTACAAATGAAAAAAGACATTTAATTTTCAGAATTAACATCAAGCTTATCAGATGGTCTCTGCAGTCCACTGCTATCTGCATTTTGCAATATGTAACAAGGAAAAGGCAGACCATTTGTGACAATATGAGCAACTTTATTTCTCTTAAGACTTTGTTCCCCTGATAGATGTACAAACCGGCAATGGACAAAATCCAAACTATTCCATAATCATTGTTGTTTAAATCATCAGTCATTCAGGATGCAAATACAACAACCTCTGAGAAATGACTGCCTGGCCTCTGCTTAAGGCACCTCTCAAGGCAGTCTCTTCCAGGGCCAAACAGGTCTTTCTGGCCATTTTCACTCATTGGCCTTAAGGATGATCTTTAAAATAATAAAGAACAAGAATGCCCATCTTCTGAGTGACAGTGTTTTCAGATACAGATACATAAAAATTGTTATGTCACCCCCTTTGTCTTCTTCAAGTTAAACATGTAGAGATATCACTGTTCTTGCTTGACAAGATTTATTTTCCAAACACTTTAACCATCCTGGCTGACTTTTTCTAAGGATATGCCTCAGATTGTCAAGATTCTTCTTAAAATAAGACCCTCAGAAATAATGCCAGAATTTTGTGACCCTAAATTAAAAAAACAACAACTCAACTTTAGATATATATAGAATGTTTAAAAGTCCCATGACTGACACTAGTGAAAAATAATTAGGGGTGAAAACTTATATTCGTATAAATTCCTTGTATTATTTTTCCACCCATATCCTTAGCTTGTTAACACTAATGAATTGTCAACTTCACCTCCAAACCTACTTCACCCAAAAGTTATTGAAAAATATTCTTATTCTAGTAATAAATATCAAATTAATAAACTGCACCAGACTCAGGAAAATATTCAGAGAGCATTCAATGAAGCCTTTTTTCTTGTGCAGAAACATCAAATATAGAATGATGAACAATGCCCACCCTCTCCCCCAAATGTCCCTGCCTTGAAAGCACACAAGATCCTGGCAATTAGATTTTATAACTTCCTGTGCAAGAGACTAGAAAACACACAATCTCACTTGAGCAAGCATGCAATTTCACTTATTTGGGGGGAGATATACAGAGATTGCGTGACATTTCCTGAAAGCAGCTGGGGCTGTAAAAGATAACCAATCCCAAACTTTTTGCTATGTATGAGTATTACTCCAAACCAAAACAGATATAAGACTTAATGGGTTTCTTGTTAGACATTTGAGGATGAAAAACTAGCTGGTGCAACAGAATCAGAAAGCAGATAACTAACTGCAACTTTAAATAAGGGAGGGAAGAATGAGCTTCCATGCTTAACTTGTAATTGAGTAGCAAAGCCTTTACTGAGTCTTTGATTGGCTAACTGGAACCATATCTCCAAAATACGGTTCAGAATCTACTGTATGTATGAAAATTTTATCTTAGGTGTTTCATTTTAGGTTTAGCATTGCAGTTCTTCAACTGTTCAGAAATAATAGTTCACAGTGAACTCAAGAATTCTGGGCAACATTTATCTGTTTTCTTTTTGGACATCCTGAAAGCATTGTCCCTTCAATTAGTCCTCTGAGTTACTATTACTTTAGGGTTGGCACCATGAACAAGAAATGCTAATATTAGCTTTCTGTTTGACAATGAAGAAAACAGAACACTTTTTAACTGACATTTTAACTGACTTATTGGCAAGTGATTTGAGAACCCACTTACAATATATTCAAAATGTTTAAAGCTGTTTTTGCTATTTTGGGTAGATTGCAGAGGATTAGCAAAATTGCAAAAAAATACTTGCACACCAAATTTTAAAAAGGCAACTGGACTTTTTAGTTTTAGATGTTATAGAGAAACATTTCAACTCCAATCCAGGAGTCTTCTTCAGTCTCATGTAAAATAAACAGAAAAATGATATGGAATATACAAAAACATTTCTTAAAAGGAGGGCAGGAAACTGTAAAACCTAATAGCTTGGTTCTCATGTAACAAGCTGAAAAGACAGGACACTGGCAATAAAGGAACTTCAGGTGCATCCAGATAATTAGGCAATTGGAAAATCAGTCACTAAATAAACACCTTTGTTTGCTAGAAAAATATCTCAGAGAAGAAACACAGTCCATTTATCAAGCATTACGTGCAACTCACTGAGTCCAGAATGCATGATCTATTCTAGTCAGAGTGTAGATGGAAGAAGTCCTGACCTGAAGGAATGATGGAATCTGCAACATCCTTCAGTTTGCCCAACCCTACACTCCCTTGTGAGTAGCCCTCTTTTATTTTCTCTTTCCTCTATCACTTCCTGTTGCTTCCGGCCTGGCGCAAAGCTCAGGAAGCAATCCAAATAAGAAAACCGCAAGAGGCCATGTGGCAGGAAAGCCACAAGAGACACCATAATACCAGATGATAGTCTTACAAGAATTGTTAAGCAGCATCTGCCTCAAGAAATGAGATCTAGCCTAAAAAAAATTTCTGACACATGGGAAACTGAATAAGTTCTACCTATTAGCTACAAAGTTTTTTAATGGAATGGCTGTCTTGGAGTGATTACTTGTCAGCCCTTTGAGGTAGGCCAGGTCAGGAAATAGGCTCAAAAAATCTGGCTGGAACTATACTTTATTGACAAAGGCTATAGCAACAGAATTTTGAAAGCATGACTGAGTTTTCCCCTCTCTTTTATCCATTAGTGAATTAGGGAGGAGCCAGTCTCAGAAAACGTTTCTTGGGCTTAAAGCATGTTTTTGTGATTCTCATCCCTGCTTTGTTTCTCCAAGGTCATGGCCTTGGATCTCTATATCATTCAGCTGCTTTATTTGGGTAAAGAATTACTATTTATGTTAAGTATTCTGCTCCAAATACAAATGAAGGATGAATCTGAATCAAGGACAATAGGGATGCTATCCTTCATTTATCCTAAATCTCGTGTCTTCAAATGTACAATACAAGAGACTCCTCTAAGACCCAGTCACAATAATTTATAACTGGAATTATAAAAAATCTAATATTAAACATCCAGCAAGCACCAGGCTACATATCTCTGCTTTACTGTAAATGCAGGGGCCAATAATTTCACTATATCAGCAAAGAGAACGATAATTTATCTCCCTTTAGTAACTGTAATTTCTGCTTCTTTTTACAAGGTACTTCTTTCCAGAGCAGCTGACTAGGTGATGGCCAGTGGTGGGTGGAAATTTGAACATATGAAATGTTTGGCATTTGACCAAGTGTTTCCTTCAAGTTCTTAGCACATTTCTTCTCACTCTGGCCATTCAAAAGGGAAGGGCACATTCTTTCTCCTGAAGTGGGATGTATAAAGGTCTCACTGTATCTTCCTCCTACCTCTCTCTACAAGAAATTGGGGAAATAAAATTGCTTAATGAATAAAACATACTCCTGTAAAACATATCTGATTTCTGAAAAAGGAGGGGAAAACATACTGCTCAATTCTAATGTAGAGATACATGATTTCAAAAAAATGTTTTTTCAAAGAAATCATGAAATCTATTTTCATTCAAAATAGAATAGTTAAAAGTATATTCTTTTCATCTGTATGGTGCATTTTTATATTTAACAAGCATTTTTATTTCTTCTATAAGATAATGAATGTCTACATACTATAGCTATAGGCAAGTATAATTTTTTTATTTACTACAAATAATGATAAAAACATATTTTGTAATGAGTTAAGAAGTTGTACTCTAACACTCTGTGTGTGGCCATGTATATTTGGCATTGTATGTAATATTTAACCACTAAAGTAGGCATAATATACCTCTTATTCTTAATGAAACTAGCTTTATAAGTAAAAAGCCAGGTTTTCACCTAATAGATTCCATAGTTTTTCTTGTAGTAACACTTTCCATTCTTTTTTAATAGAAAAAAACTTTCAAACCACTGAAAAACCTTCAAACTGTTTAGAAATGGCACTACCTCTGAACTTTGACCTGCATTTATTATTTTCAATATTAGGGACAACCACAGAAATTGAAGAACAATGCACACAGATTGGGATCCAAAAAATAGAGTACTTTTCTTTTTAAGAATGCACTATTTCTTTAATTCATAACACAATGTTTGTACCCACAAAAGAAAAAAATGTATCTCATTTTCTTCATGAGTTATATTCATACAATTAATATTTTAAATTATACTGGTATCCTAAATATGGTTGCTGATCTATTTGCTGATAACAATGTAGACATCATAACTGGATTGATCATCTGTGGTTAAAAAACAACTTTATAAATTACTAAAATAACTTCCTAGTTTTGCTTGGGTTAGCTAAACTACATCATATTTACTATAAGTTTTATTCTTATCCATTTTTCCTTTAATTTTTTTAGAGAAAGTACATAAACACAGGTTGAAAATATAAAAGAATAGAAGAACAGAGCACAAATAAGTAAACAAGAGATCCAAACAATGTCAAGGTTCTAGTTTTCCAGTATATCATCAGTAAATTATGAACCACTGAATTATATTACTTTAAGTGAATAAAAATCACTATTATGTCTTAAACAAAGTTAAACATCAAGAAGCATGATCAACAAAATATAAACCACCACATAAAATTGTAAGCTACAATTACTGATAATCTGATAACTGATGATTTAAATATGCCATCAAATTGAAGAATGAGCTCTATACATTAAAAAAGCTCCTGACCAACGATCATTTTAAGCTTCCAGTTATTTTAACATTTAGTGCTACCCAGGAAAAAATGGGTATTAATCTTCATCCTACCCTAAGTATGAATTGAAAGAAGTAGAAAACAGTAAAGTTCTTAGTTTCTCCTCCACCAAAATCATAAAAAGCTTATAAAAAATCCTCCTTAAAATGGCTGGCGACTAAATAAAGAAGGAAGGGAATAAACTTCCATTTCTTTCATATTTATACAGGTTTAAAACTACTGTTAATTCAACAAACATTATTTCTTGTATACTGAATATTCACATGTCTCTTCATTAAGAAACTGAAGACTTCAGCTAATTCTTGGAGATGTGATGGTCAAAATATATCAATAATAATAGCATCTAGAAGTTCTTGGCTGCCTTGAGAATGCTAAGTAAAGTGAAATCAGGGGAGTACAGAAGATCTGGGAATCTGTATAATCTGAGTTATAGCTGAGATGCAGAAATTGAATAAACCATGCTGGAAGAGGACAGTGGCAAGCCACTTCTGTACTGTTTTCAAGAAAATATATGGATGTAATCATGAAGTCACAAGGAACAGAATTTGACTCAAGAAGTCCTATTTTTATTATATGCCATAAAGGCTCTCTTTTGCCTAGAAATTATCACACAAATTAATTTTGTTTTGAAAAGATGCATTGGCTTTTTGTACACACTTGTGTTGTTTTGAATTAAATAATGCTATGGAAACTAACAAGAAATCAAAGGAAATGGGCATTGTATATTCATGACTGCAGAAAAGTAGGATTACTGTATAAAAGATGGAAGGATAGCCATTGTTCATCAATCATACAGGCTGAAGAACTTTTCTTCCTTTCTTTGTTTAAACATTATTGCAGAGGAGTTTCAACTGGAGTGCTGTTTAGAGAGTTAAATCTGTTTAGTAGTTTGTATTTTTACTTTTACATTTCTTTTTTCAGTTTTTAAAGTTATGTGAATTGACATCATAGACTATTAATGACATAGTATGATATGAAAGGGGTGATGGCCCAGCAGTTAAGATGCTGGGCTTTTCGGCTGGAAGATCAGCAGCCTGACTTCGAGACCTAAGCACTATTTCATAACAGAGTGAGCTCCCATTACTTGGCCAGATCCTGACAACAGAGCAGTTTGAAAGCATGTAAAAATGCAAGCAGATAAATAGGTACTACCTCAGTGGGAAAGGTAACAGCGTTCCATGCACCTTGGCATGTAGCCATGCCAGCCACATGATCAAGGAAGCATCTTTGAACAAATGCTAGCTCCCTTGGCTGTGAGTCAGAGATCAGCACCACTCGGCCTAGAGGCAGACACTACTGACAGGGGAAATAAGGCAATAAATAAATAATCTAAATACACACACGAGAAAGATCCCAACAATCATTTTCTAAAGCATACAATATAGGCAGTTACTGATATTTAAATTAGAGGAGGGAATCTACGCGGTTTCCAGTTTTTGGAAGTGGAATTCCAGTCCCCAGTCTGGGTTTATGCCACTCTCTGTTTTTAGTAGAAACAAAAAGAGCAAATTAATAATTGTTGTATTTTGCTCATGCAAATATTTTTCGTATAATTTGAATTTTATATTTATTATATCCCACTTAAATGGGATGGTAACTTTTTCACTGAGATCATCCTACACAAGACTCACATTAAATTAGAACCTCTAAGATTGACTGAGAGAGCCTGGGTGGTCTTCCATAATCAAATATCAATATACACGTGTAACCAAGTTCCAGATAAATCTAATTCCTTAAGAGTTGTTGTAACTCCTCTTTTTCATTGATCATGCTGTAAATTCAAAAGGTCTGTTGGCACTAAGAATATGCAAGGATTAAGAATATGGGTACAAAATGATTACAATTATGTAAGGAAAGCACAGAAAAAAGGGATACTGGAATTCTTCCCAACCCCTTTAACCACAGTGGCCATATATGAGCAATAGGAAGTACAGGGCAGGCTATATATACTCTGTGTTGTGACAGAAGAGGAAGAAACTTAGAAAGTAGCAGTTGCCAATATTCTGAGCCACTGCCCAGCCACCTCTTCCCTAGGGATGCTTTGAATTTTTTTTTCTCCACAACCCCCAGTCTGATCTCTCCCATTCTCAAACTCAGTCTTTCTTGATAGCTTCTCCATGCATACCAAATGTGATCCTGTTTTGTTCACTTTTCAAAGAATTAATACAATAATGGATAGAATCCCATCACCATTTATATATTTTCTTTCCCAACACTCCACTGAACTGGAAAGAATAAAATGGCACTTTGGATTGTGTGTGGGGCTCAAATATAACACCTGGCTTCAACTCTTTGAAGTATTTTGCCTCTTCCTGCACAGCTGTTATACAATCCCAGAAAAAGACACAGCTGCTTTTGAAGTATTGCAGGCAACTGCTATATTTGCACACTAATGTGCCCTTGGGTACTTTTCTGGAATTGAATCTGAAGCACTTTACAGCCCTAGTTACTGCTTTAAAAGCCTAAAGCAGACACATAATACTGGCTCCTGGGAGGATAAGCAGACAGATGCTGATATGCTCATGTCGTACTAAGGGACTTCTAGTCAGTCACCCTGGGACTAGATTAGATTAGGCTTTGGTTTGATCCAGTATGGCTATTCCTGTTTTTAAAAGCCAACTTCCCATCTACTACTATCCAGCAGGTTAAACAGATGTTAGAAAAGACAATTACTTATATAGTACCAGAAGATAGCTGTATTGATCATTTGCAAAGTACTTCTGAAGGTAGGCGAAAACCTGCATGCAATTAGTCCAAAGGTTTCTTGTTGCCACCTGAATATCTTAATAATAGGATAGCAAAATACCTCCTTCCCTACAATCCCTAGTAAGATTACCTTGGGAAGCAATCCTTATTTCAACTATGTATCAAGATGAGCAGGAACACCAGAGGGGATATCTCAAGTATGGCCCTAATCTTTGGATTTCCTGTTGTTTTTTTTTTTTGGCAAAAATGAAATGAAGTTTGGTTGTCAGGTAATAATTAACCAGAACTTTGTCCTCCATATTTAGAAGCTGTTCCACTAAAGCCAGTAGAAGGAATTTTACTCAGCTTCTTAAAGATATACAGTGGTGCCTCACAAGACAAGACTAATCCGTTCCGGAAGAACGTTCTTAGCGCGAAATGCTCGTAAAGCGGAATGAATTTTCCCATTGAAAATAATAGAAAATAGAACGATTCATTCCATGCCCCCAAAAATATTCACCAAAAAATCATTTTCAACAAAATTTGATGTAGAAATGATTATCCCTAACATCTGAAACAAGTAACCATGATTAACACACGATATAAAGCAGAAATAGAGCAAACTAACCAGCTCTTATAGATCTGCTTCGAGGCAGATTCTGGCCTCGGCTGCTGCTAGGCTGGCTGTTGTCCAGCGCCCCCTGCTGGCTCGGAGGATCCACTGCTGCCGCCGCTGTCACTTGAGGAAAAAGGACCTTTTCCCTTAGCAATGTCTCACAGTACAGCACACAGACAGTAATGGAGTAAACAGCATGTGGCAGTGTCAACAGAACTCTTGCGCGGTTGCTGCCTGGACAGTATTGGTGTAAACTTCACGTGGCAGCATTGACAGGGCACTCACACAGTTGCTGCCTGAATGGGAAACACAGAGCGCACTGACTGATGATGTGTAAGTTATCGTGCGAAGCTTGCTCATCTTGCGAGTTGCCACTCATCTAAAGGAATAAATTTTATTAAAAATTTTGCTCATCTTGAGAGGTTCCACTGTATTTCTTTGCATTGTTCATGTAAGAAGGCCTTCTTATCTCTCCTTGCTGTTCTCTGAAAATCTGCATTCAGTTGTGCATAGCTTTCCCTTTCTCCTTTGTCTTTCACTTTCTTATGTTCTTCAGCTATTTGTAAGCCTCATCAGATAGCCACATTTCTTTCTTGAATTCATTTTTCATTGGGATAGTTTTAATAGATATCTCTTGCACAATGTTACACACTTCCATCCATAGTTCTTCAGGCACTCTGTCTACCAGATCTATTCCTCACCTCAACTATATATTCATAAGGGATATCATTGAGGTCATACCTGAATGGCCTAGTGATTTTCTCTATACTCTTCAATTTAATCTTGACTAGAGCCACATTCAGCTGCAGGTCTTTGGCTGCAAAGCATATAATCAATCGGATTTCACTGTTGACCATCTGGTAATGTTCATGTGTAGAGTCAGTACACTTACTGGGAAAGACTGTTTGCTGTGACCAATGTGTTCTCTTGACAAAATTCTGTTAGCCTTTGCTCTGCTTCATTTTTTACTCCAAAGCCAAACTTGCCTGTTATTCCTGTTAACTTTTGACATACTATTTCAGCATTCTAATCCCCAATGATGAAAAGGACATCTTTTTTGGTGTGAGTTCTACAAGGTGTTGTAGATCTTCATAGAACCGCCTCTTCAGCATCAGTGGTTGGGGCATAGACTTGGATTACTGTGATGTTGAATAGTTTGCTTTGGATTTGAACTGAAATCAGTCTGTCATTTTTGAGATTGTGCCCTCGTACTGCTTTTCTCACTCTTTTATTGACTATGTTGGCTACTCCATCTCTTCTAAGGGATTCTTGTCTTGTCCAGAATAGTAGATATAGTAGTCATCTGAATTAAATTTGGCCATTCCTATCCATTTTACTTCATTGGCTCCTAAGATGTTGATGTTCAATCTGCCATCTCACCACAGCAAGCTTACCTTGATTCTCAGATCTAACATTCCAGGTTCCTATATAATATTGTTCTTTACAACACTGATGTTTTTGATATGTTCTTCCAATTAATATATGTAAATTGATATGCAAAGGAAGATAATTAGAATAACCTTATTCTTTAAACTGCCTTTCAAACCTCCAGATGCATACCAAATATAATAAAAGATAAGAATCATGTTCATCTGGAGCAGAATTTCAGTTAGATTACTTGACTCATCACTGAAAGTTATCAAGGAAAAAGAGAATGTAGAAACTGTTCAATTGTAATGGGATCTAATGAGTCATCTTGTAACATTACCATATAACCATAACTTAGAAGTGCCTATTTTTGAATGTGTCATACAAATACAAGGAATTATTCTACAATAAACTCTATTATTACTGATGTTATGCATTTTCAGAATAAAAGATAAAACTATTTAGGATGAAAATAATCTCAGGAGACCACAGAAGACATACTAACAGACTGCACAATCCAGTTCTGGTATTAATTAATCCACTGGGACCTAAAATAAAACATATTAACAATATGTATCCTCTAATAAAACAAAGGTAAAGAGACACTCCAAATACCTACCTGATCAAGAGAAATCTGAAGTCTATGAAATTCAGCAAGTGATTCTTGAATGAGAGCACTACTTGCTTTAGTTTGATTTAGAGATTCAATCAGATCCTTATTTTCAAGTATATTTCCCTTACAAGTTGCAAGAGTCTACAGGAAAAAAAAATCACATTTCTTTCATTTGTTTGGAATATTTAAATCCTGGAACGATAACAAAGATATTCAAATTCACATTTGAATGGACCACATTCAAATGGACCATAATCGGTTAATACATCATATTTTTTAAGTGCTCCAACTTTCTTAAACAGTTATTTGTAATATGAGAGGTTATTTGCTTTCATCCAAAATTTAACATTACATGTACTTAGCTTAAAATAACTTTGGTCATATTTTTGAATTTATGTTTATCCTAGGCATAATCAGAATTAATTCTACTACGTTCTCATAATTCCTGGTTGAAATTTCAAGCATTTATTCAACAAACTCACAGAACTTATAGAGTTTTTAAAATATCACACTACCTAATCATTTCAATCAGGCTATTGTATAGAATGTCTTATCTTATTAATGTATTGGCCATGAGAAATGCTAAAGAAATCTTACATACCCACATATCAAGATGGTGCAAGCATGCACAACATTGTTTTTGGAATTATCCTAGCTTCTTTATAAGTGGTGGCTATGTGTTCATGTGAAGTGTGGAAACAGAGGACAGGCTGCTATCCTTTGGTTTATTTGACTGGGAAGGAAGAGGGCTTAGAATGGTGCAGTCACTAACATTCCAAATCACTTCTCAACTGCCTCTCCCATAGAGTTGCAGCATGGAAATTTGGTTGTTTTTCTTCATATCCCTATCCAGCTAACCTAATTTTGAACTTGATCTTTGTTTCTTGCCTATTTATCTCACACCAAATTTGGTCCTATTTCATTTATTTTCCAGAGAGTTCCCCTACTGATAGGTAAAGTGTGACAGTTCTTTACATCATTTCTTTCCAATATTCTGCTCACCTAGAAATAATAATAAAGTACTACTTTTCATCCTGAAAGATTTAAAATACTTTTGCAACTGACACAATTACAAAACAATTCACTGCAGAATGAAAAATGTTACAGCCTTTAAAAACGTTTCCCATTCCAATTACTTTTCAAAGAATACATTTCAAGTATATAACATTTCATCCTAAAAACTGATGATAGCTAAATTTTGTTTCTCAAACTAACAGTATAATTTCAAGCATTTAAATATTTTCACACAATAACAAAGAAATACAGTGGTGCCTCACAAGATGAGTAACTCGCAGGGCGAGAAACTCACAGGACAAGCAAAAAATTTAATCAAAAAATATTCCGCTAGATGAGCCATGACTCACAAGACGAGGAAACTTTGTGCCAAACCTAGCGCGTCATCAGTAAGTGCGCTCTGTATTTCCTGTTCAGGCAACTCCGCATGAGAGTTCTGCCGACTCTTACCTCGTGCTTTACTCCATTGTTG
>JANHZU010008527.1:105927-126440 GCA_032468055.1 Acrochordus granulatus | reverse complement strand
TTTTGCAAAAGTATTCTAACCATAGGAAAGTAACTCACCTTTTTAAGGCCACAGAGGTACCTAACCTGCAGCATGAGAGCCATTTAAATGACTGCAGAGTCATTTTATCAAATGGCACAAAATGGTAGTAAAATCAGGTTGCTCGTACAACTGTCATAATTTATGACTATAATGGGCAGGCTCCATTACAGTTCTAAGTCGAGGACGACCTGTAAGGAATCCTGGAGATTAAGGGAAACAGCATCAACCTGCTCTCACACTGGGGGAAACAAGCTTGCCAAACAGCTTGCTGGAGATAACCCAAACTTCACCTAGATTATTAATCTTTGCTTGGCTTCCCTACATGACTCCCAAAAGAAATTAGAATATGAGAAAAACAAGGTGATCAAGGCAAGTTCCACCATTTCTTGTTTACATGGAGGGACTTCTCCTGCTTTTGTTAATTAAGATTTAAATAATTAAAATACAAAAATGGAAGCAAAGCTGGGAGGGAAGAGCAACAACTCACAACTAATCAGACTAAGTTCAATGCATTGAAGAAGTTGCAGAAAGCTTGACAAACAGCTTGTGCTAAATTTCCTCCTTGGGAAGTGAATTAACACAACACATCAATCTCTACTCAGTTTTATGAAGCCACTTTGGGCTGAAGGCAGCAGAGGCCCTGAGCTTGCATGATGAGGAGCTAAAGACTGTCTTGTGATAAGGAATTTGGCATGCTAAACTCTAACTTATATGTATAGCGTCCAATCACAGTTGCATCTAATCCAATGTTTCTCGACCTCAGCATCTTCAAGAAGTGTGCACTTCCCATGCTGTCTGGGGAATTCTGGGAGTTGAAATCCACATCTCTTAAAGTTGCTGAGATTGAGAAACACTGATCTAGCCTCTTCTGCTCAGTTTCACAAAAGGCTTCTTGAGAAGATGTCTTAACTTTCCAGAATACCACTTGTGGGGAAAACAAGGACTGAACCATGCGTGAAATGGGGGAGCAGCCTAGAGTCATTACGCATGCTCAAATGCTGGAGGGTCAGCCCCCGCGAGGACCTTTAGTTTACCTGGCAAGGTCAGGTACAAGGCTTTGAGTTGGAATTAATGTTAGAATTGAAAGGAATTGGTCCAGTCGAACCTGCTTCTATTCTATTGTTTAATAGAAGTTTCATGGTTACAAGAATTTCTCCAATTGCCAGCCTGCATTTGAGCATGTGTTATTGACTCCCCCTCTTCACACATGGTTCAGTTCTTATTTCTCCCACAATACCACTATACACTATTATATAACTAGTTATCTGATATTCAAGAGTTACAAAGATAAGCAATATATAAACAAATGCAAGTAATATATTTGGAAAGTGGAAAGAAATGGAAAGTAAATGGAAAACCCCAGCAAACAACACAGAAGTTCAGATAACCCAGAACTACCATCCCCATTCAAAATGCTTGGAAACAAACCTCAGACTATAAGACAAAGATAAAATCAAACAAAATTCAGGCAAACGGAAATCTGGCAAGTATAACAGATTATGTTATCTATATATTTGTATGTACCTATTTGCCAAAGTTAAACAAAGACCAGCAGTTATGGAAGACTAATTTTCTCCCAAATTAATGACTGAATATTCATAGAAAGAAAGCAGTTTACTTGGCTATCGATGTCAGACTGTGGAAGCCAAGTTAAAATTCAATTATTACACACAACAGCTATTCAATCCCAGACATCTATCTTTCTCCAAAGCTAATCCTTTCCCTTTGCCACTTAGATACTTCCCCAGCTATTTGGCTATGAGTTACAGTGAAAGGAATAAAAAAAGATGTTCAGAAATTTCTAATGAGTTTGAAGTTAAAAAGGTGAAATTTGTTATTTCATTTGGTTGCAGAAATTGCCAGCTGAAACCGCAAGTAGGGCACAGATGAAGTCAAGGCTTTGCAAACTTCTTAGAATGTAATCTCAACATAGATGCTTTGAGCAGATATTGCCAGCTGGAACTGCAAGTAGAGGAAACATGACACCTGGACCCAAAAAGTTTAGGGGCCTCAAAAACATATAAGAACTAGGCTTTGCTTATGAAAAAGCAGATGATGCTAGATAAAAGGGGTACAGAGGGGATAGGGAGGGCAGTGGTTGAAGTGGTTTAGGCTTTCCGGAGTAGTAAACAAGGAGTGTGAATGCGACAGGGGAGGGGGGCTCTGCATCGGGGATAGGGAATAAAAATATGTAAAACTTTTCTTGAAGGTATGACTGAACTCCTGTGTGTGTTTCAGCTCACCGGGCCTTTGCAAACGCTCTTTTTAAAATAAAACTTTTGCTGCTGGAATTCCAAGTGAGTAAGTTTGTTCGTTTTGGGATCTTGAGCCATGTTCCAAACAATACCAATATAAACAATGGACAGTTAAAAAATTGCAAAAGAGATGTGCTTTACTATTTTCTTAAATAGTAAAAGAATGGAAAACACCCCCTCCCCCGCAGGAGTGAATTGAAAAGGCCTTCCTTTGCTGATTGGATCATCAGGCAAATTCATAGTATGAAAGGCAGATCTTCAGACAGTCAAGCCATGAGTTATTCACTGACCTTTAAATGTCAATGTCAGCACCTTGCGTGATAGCCGGCATTCTGTAGATCTTTCTCTGCAGACATTGTAGTCTTGTGCTGGTTGTCTGGCTGCCACATTTTGTACCAATTGCAAATTCTGAACATTTTTCAAGAGCAGACCCACTAAAGTCATTGCAACCAAAACATGGATGAACATCTTTAGATCTAACTGACCCAGATGCAGGCATCCCTGTGGAGCAGCTGGTGTGATGGTCTGTGTGGCAGATTTGGTGGCCCTTGGCCTTTAGTTCACTCTACCTCTACCCCCCCAGATGATGATCTTGTGGCTCTGGCTGCCCTGGATGTTTTGGTCTATGCCATCATTAGAGTGCCTGCCCTATTGTGGATGAAGAGAATTGGGTAGCATAAATGTCTTCCTTCCTTCCTTTATTTCTTTCCTTCCTTTCTCTTTTTATTCTCCCTCCCTCCCTCCTTCTCCCAGATTTTCCTTAGATTCCCTCCCAACCAGCTGAGTGTCTTGAGGCAAGTGTAGTTATGGTTGACTGGGTTTCTGGTGGGTCAGAGTGTTGTAGGAGAATTCTGGTGGTGTGGCAGAAGAGACTGAATATATGAATATTTGGATATAAAATATGAAGATCATAAAGGGGCAGGAAGAACCGTTGTAACAGTGATTGGGCAGATATGGTGGGAATCAAAGGGGGGCACCCTTGGGGATACTGGGCCACTGCTTGAAAACAGTTCCTCTCTGGCCCTAATTTTCCACCCTCATGTTTGGATATTGAGTCCTCAGGGACTCTAGATTTTGACTGTTCTTTGGAAGACTGTGGCAAATTCTGAAAGATATGGTATTACAAGACCACCTCAGATGTCCCCTGAGAAATCTGTATGCTGGTCAAGAAGCAACAGTTAGAACTGTACATGGAACAATGGATTAATTCAAAACTGGGAAAGGAGTACGACAAGGCTACATATTGTCACCCTGCTTATTTAATTTCTATGTAGGGTACATCATCTGAAATGCTGGGCTCAATGAATTTCAAGCCAGAATTAAGATTGCCAGGAGAAATATGAGCAACCCCAGATATGCAGACGATACCACTCTAATGGCAAAAAGTGAAGAGGAACTAAAGAGCCTCTTGATGAGGGTGAAAGAGGAGAGTCCAAAAGCTGGTTTGAAACTCAAACATTAAAACAACTAAGGTCATGGCAACCGGTCCCATTGCTTCCTGGCAAATAGAAGGGAAAGAAATGGAAGCAATGACAGATTTTACCTTCTTGGGCTCTAAGATCACTACAGACAGTGATTGAAGCCATGATATAAAAAGACGCTTGCTCCTCAGGAGAAAAGTTATGGCAAACCTAGACAGCCTATTAAAAAAGAGAGACATCACCTTGCCAACAAAAGTCTGTATAGCCAAAGCTATGATTTTCCCAGTAGGAATATACGGTTGGACCATAAGGAAGCCTGAGTGCCAAAGAACTGATGCCTTTGAATAGTGGTGCTAGAGAAGACTCTTGAGAGTCCCTTGGACTGCAAAGAGATCAAATCAGTCAATCATAAGGGAAATCAACCCTGACTGTTCATTGGAAGGAGAGATACTGAAGCTGAAGCTCAAATACTTTGGCCACCTAATGTGAAGAGAGGACTTACTGGAAAAGACCGTGATGCTAGGAAATACTGACGGGAAAAGGAGAAGGGTATGGCTGAGGATGAGATGGTTGGTTAGCATCATTGAGGCAGTGGGCATGAGTTTGAGCAAACTCTGGAGGACAGGGATGTCTGATATGCTGTGGTCCATGGGATCATGAAGACTCAGACATGACTTAACGACTGAACAACAATTGTGTACCAAGTAATGGTATAAATGATAACTTTCACCTGTAATTCATATAAAATCCTTTACATAATTTAAAAAAACAGCAATGTATATAAAATTTGATATGTTCATATGGAAAAAATTGTTGCAGAAAGGAAATCTAAAAAAGGGTTGCATCTTTTTCCACATCCGACTTGACTTCAAATTCTAAATAAAGGGACTGATATCACTATGTATTTCCAGAACATTAAGTAAAGGGGAATATTTTGAGCAATATCTTTCATAACAAAGATCCTAAAACAAGAAATACAAGTATAACCTTGTTCATTGATCCATAAATTATCAACTCTGCATTGTGTCTGATATGCTTAAAGTGTCTTGGTGAGATTGGCATTTCTACTCCCTCACATTCCAAATCATTTCAAAGCATACAAGTCCGAATATACAAGCCAATTTAATACATTCAGAATAGAATACAATAAATAATAGGTGACAGGGCTAGTGGTCTAATGAAGGCAGTGGCACTACGTATGATCCACAGATACTGAGTCAGTCACAAAAGTTTACAAATATGGTACAGTAAGTTAAAGAAAAACTCTGTTATTTTCATCTGCAAAGATTCCATCTGAGTAGTCTCTGAAAGTTCAGGGCAAATTATTATGCAATGTGCACACTACTGGACTGTCTGATGATTTCTCAGCAATTTCAGAACAGTGCAGAACAACTTACAAGCTGGTAAAAGAATAGTGCGCCACTATTCTAAAATCTTGCTGAGTCCCTATTGTCCTTCAAGTGCTGGATTTAATTATCTCTTCAAAAAATTCTCAGCCTCCTCCTGCTGCTGCTGATTCCATATTCAATCCATTATGATTCAGAGCAAGGGCATTCTTCCTTATAGCTGGGATGTGCCAAATTCTGCAATTCTATATTGCCATGACAGAAAACTAGCACAACAGCAGGTCTTCTTATCTGATCAAGAGCTGAGTAAGGCTGATTTCCCTGCAACCAGTTTTCATTTATATTACTACATTGTGTGAAGAATTCATTTTCTTTCTTAACTCATCAACATTCAGCTCTACTGGGTTGTAGTAATAGATCTGAGAAATAAAAAATTCTTGGTATACGCCTCTGCTACATCATTCATATGCTATATTCTCTATCAGTGTCACTCACCCTAACTTGTTTTCCAAAGAAATAACAAATGTATTTCACTCTCCTAATCCTTTCAAAATATCCACAGTTGGATATTTCCTTTATTAGGAGCAACCCCATGAGATAAAATAGTCATTCCTCTGAGTTGTTTCATTCAGCAAGAGGATTAAGAAAATAAAGGAAAAGAGGAAAACATTATTGGCTAATTTTAATCATGTCTCTACCAGATCATACTGTTGAAGTTAGTTCTTCTATGAATCTGTGCCTCTTCTAACACTACAATACCTTTCAGAGAATGGGACTAGAACTGAAAACATTCGAAGTGTACAGTAGATGCAACACAGATTTTAATAAAAGTATGACAAAGTGTTGGCTGTTTTATTTTCAATCCCTTGATAGGAAGATTTTTTCAACCGCCAACATTGCGTAACATTTTCACTGAGCTCCTTAACACTTCCAAAATCACTTCACTGATGAATCACTGCAACTCAAATCCCATTACAGTGGTAATGTTAGAACGTAAAATACATCAGTTTACACTGATTTACAGTGAATAACATTGTACAGTTTATTGGAGTGTGACAAGATGTTTTCAGAGTAGTGTGGAACAGCCTTTTGGTTTTCCCCACTGTGAATAATTTGGGGATATCAATCAACTTGCCCACCTCACCACACAGGTCACTGCTAAATGTACATCAAGATTTAGCACCCATAATATCTGTAAATGGCAGGCACAGAGTTTCAACACGTATTTTTAAATATTTAGGATTTTAGATTTAGGTGAATATTTAGGATTTTAGATTTAGGTGAAGGTTGCCAAAATTTTTCCAGGCTTGGCAAACTCATAATTTCAGCAATATTCATTTTTTTAAAAAAGTGTCTGCAGACCCTCTCTCCTTGAACAAAATTAGGGCACAGTGCTATTCAGTGGAAAACTGCCAACCCCACTCTTTAGGTCTGGCTCTTAAAGTCTATTCCTAGGACCTCTGGGGATCCCGCAAGACCACATCAGGGGTGGGCAAAATTAAAAGTATTTCCCAGCATATACTGAAACAAAAACAAAATCAAATCAATAAAACAATATGAGAAGTAGTAGCAGTGGCAAATGTCTTCAATTTGAATTTTTAATATGATAAATATCAATACATACAAGCCATAAAAACAAAAGCTATTTTTGGGATTCCCCATAATTTTTAAAAGTGGGAAGGGGTCCTGAGAGAAAAAAATCGAGAAACACTGCTTTAAGTTATTTAAAGGAAAAGGGAAGAGACTCAATAAAGACTCATAGTGAAGTTATTGCTTACACGCCTTTAAAAAACGTTTATAATGTCCCTCCTTTCCTTTTTCTCATTTCTGTTGTTTAAACAGTTATTGGTTCACAGGAAGACATTTTATTCTATGATTAAGTCAACTTTCAGTTTTTGTGTTAAAGTTAACTTTGTGTTTCTCTTTGTCCTTATCACTAAAGCAATTTTCTGAACAAAATTTCTTTGACTCTGAAGGACCCTCCATGAGTCTGCTCAGTAACCATGAAAGCATCTCTAGGGCTTGCAGTGCCAATCCTGAACTGCAGTAGACAATCTAATGAATGTTGTAATGATCACTTAGAATAACCACAAAGCCTCATGACTTCCCCTTTCCATTTTCTTTTATTATCTCCTTGTTTTAAAGAAATTTTCTTGGTTAAATTTGTAACATTATCTTGGGTTTCTTTGGCAATTGTAGTCAATATTACATCCATAGTCCTCATCCCTCTGGTCAGTTCTGTGATTCACAATTTCTTCATTTAAGCACTCCCTTTTGCCCCCTTTTCATGGGACACAGAGAGTTTGGACAAAACATTTTCAGACAGTCTTTCAAGGACACTGGGCTTTGGGTGTGATGAACAAAACGGGTGCCTTTTAGAGGCTTAAAGCATTCATTTCATCTCATATACGTCCCCTTCTCTAAACAACCTATTATTTTCTTTTCCATGGCTTAAGGGGAAAAATTTCAGAGAACATTTTTTAAAAATAAAATGTTACACTCTCTCCCCAAAAAGCCCTTTTCTGGGGTAGGATGTCTAGAAATTTTACTTCTTTGACATAAGTACAACACATCTAGTATACTCTGTGTGAGAGTTGTTGGAAATCTCCCTCATCTGATCTCCCGAGGTCACCCTGGTAGGAGGATGCATCTGTACCATGTTTTCATAACTTAGTTGTTCCGAAGCCTGGAACTATTACCCAAATGCAAGGAAAAAGTCTGCCTTGTCTGAGATTTCTAGTTTACTCAACTCTATGCTTTTTCTGCTTCTGGGAGGGGAAAAAAGTGGTTGATGATCTGGCACGTAAATACAAGCCCAACCTCCCCTAACTGGAAGTCATTCTAAGCCTGTGAACTTGGAGCATCTTTTCTGGAAATTAGTGACTATTGTGAACAGCTGGAATTAATTTGGAAAAGAGGGGGGAAGAGGCAGTCATCAAGAAACAATAATATATCTCTTTGTAAACTTCCAGAATTTGCAACACTCCTTCCCTCCCCCCAAAAGACTGTTGCTGGTACTGTTTCCTTCAAAAGGAATTGAACCAGAGAGAGTTGATTTTCTCAGCCCAGATTATATAATGTAGGTTGGAGACATTTTTGTACCTTGAAAAATAAAATTGTCTGTTTTATGGTCTCTCATCTCCCTCCATTATAGACCCGATCACATTGTTCAAAATAACAATGTCCATATAAACGTTAGATCAGATTTAAAAGATATCAGTAAGAAATCCAGAAGTTCTCTTAAATAAACTATGCATCTTGAACAGCCAAAAATGGGATGTATGTATATGAGATAAAAGTATCAAAGAATTTTTATACTGAAAATATAGTAGTCTCAGCATCCACTGGCTAAAAATTCCAAAAGAGAGAAATAACTGTCTCCCAGGTCCTCCACACAGATAGTAATGTCAGCCATGCTACAATCAAATGAATCATGCTTACGTTAAAGCAACTCTGTCTAAGCAATCCATATGAGGAACAAAAAAAAGTTGATCAAAAAGTGACTTATTAAAGCAAACCAGCTGCAGACTTTCCTGTTTGTTTAGCTCTCAGGACTGGATATCAGTTTGACTCAATTGTATTATTAAATACATGTGAATGCAGTTAATATGTGAAATTTAAATAAAACATTTTTATTCAACATATTAAAAGTTTCTTACTTCTAGATACTGTGTTAAAACTCTGATATAGAAAAATACTCAAAATCCCAAGAGAAATTCTAGAATACCCACAAGCCAAGACTTCTTGCCAAAAAATTAAGAGCAATTGTTCATGGGACAATCACCCGTAATTTGAGTCCTCCAATCTGGCATGTTATTAAGCATATTTACACTCAGGAATACTTTTATAGGGTGACCTGTCTCACTCAGCTGCAAACTGCTTAGCCAGGAAGACCTGACATAATAGGTGAATGGTCAAGGAAAAAGTATAATGTTACATGTGCTGATTTGTTTAGTTCTATAAAAAGTAAATACAATCTATCCTGAAGGATACTGCCATGATAAATACAGTGGAACCTCACAAGACGAGAAAAAAAATAATAAAATTTATTCCGCTAGACAAGGGAAACTCACGAGACAAGCAAACTTTGCGCGCTAACTTACATATCATCGGTCAGTGCGCTCTGTATTTCCCGTTCAGGCAGCAACCCTGTGAGAGTTCTGCTGACGCTGCCACGTGCAGTTTACTCCATTACTGTCTATGTGCTGTACTGTGAGACGTTGCTGAGAGAAAAGGGAAAAGGCCCTTTTGCCTCGAGTGGCAGTGGATCCTCCGAGCCAGCAGGGGTGCCCGATAGCAGCTGGCCTAGCAGCAGCCGAGGCCAGAATCTGCCTGGAAGCAGATCCATGAGTGCTGGTTAGTTTGTTCTATTTCTGCTTTATATTGTGTGTTAATCATTGTTACTTGTTTCAGGTGTTAGGGACAATCATTTCTACATCAAATTCCATTGAAAATGATTTTTTGTGAATATTTTTGGGGGCGTGGAAGGGATCGTCCGACTTTCCATTGTTTTCTCGTTTCGCTTTAAGAGAATTTCGCACTAAGAGCGTTCTTCCGGAACAGATTAGTCTCGTCTTGTGAGGTTCCACTATGAATCATTCAACTAAGAGAAATTTTACCTTCAACATACTTTGTGAAAGACTGATAATCAAGGCAGTGCATAATAAGAATCCTTTGGAAATTTTTTCTTGCAGTTTTGTCACTGTAAAGGTAAGCCTCAATAATTGATCAACTGATCAACTGAGACATACTGGAAATGTTTAGTTTTATTTAACTATATGAATCTAAGAATATATCATGATTCTTCTGTATGTAGCTTCCTAATTATGCTTGACACAATGGCAACATCTTACTTTGTTTCCTATTAGTATCCACAAATACACTCTGAACAGAAAAGTAGGAGAAAAAGTAGATAACATTTGCCACATAGTAAAATCCATAAGTATTTCATACATACGGGAGTAAAGAAATACTGTAATACTGAAGAACAACTTAGGAAATTTCTAACATCTAATGAAGTTCGCAACATTATCAGAATTGTGGATGACAGGAAGAAAATACTGCAGAGAAGGACTGATGATATCCTTCAGTGTTAACAGGCTGAAACTGAAGTTTGTTATGACAGTTATATCCACATCTGAGATATAGGCTAGAATTGATTAATAGTGACTCAATAAAAGCTTTAAGAATTCTCATCTACTTTATGTGAGAAGGCCTTGAAAATAAAAGTTTTCACTGTAAATGTTTTCACTTACATTAGAAAGATGTAGGTCAGTCTTTCCAAAGATGATGACCTCAGATTTATTGAGTATAGTTCTTATTATCTCTAGTGGCCAGGATGACTGGGAATAATATTTCAATATTTTTGGAAACCAATGGGTTTGAGAAGGCTGATATAAATAGACAACAGAACAATTCTATTAATATACACAAGTTAAAAAATGATTATTTAATTATTCAGTACAAAATGATTGCCTGTGATTGTATATCTAACTCACCTGAAATAGCGCAGTGATACAACAGACTAACAAAACATTCTAAAACTTAATGTTGATGCAAAAGAAATCTAATCAAATACTATAACTATTTTTATCATCATCCAAGTTCTCTCTGAACCTTCTGGATAAGTTTTCCTCTAAGGAAGAAAAAGGAGCCCAGTTGCTCAAAAATAACAAGGGATGGGACCATGGGACTGCCTTCACAAGAACCTGGAGGAATATATGTTACCACATTATAGAGAATGGAGCTTCATCAAATCTCCTGGAGCACAAATGCCTGGAGCACAAAGTCAGAAGATTGGCATATGAGAAAATACTTAGAATTCCTCAAAAGAAATACCTCAAAAGTCTCCATGTGGGTGGGATTCTACTGGTTAGAGCATAACATCTTTGGCTTGCAGCAGACCCATGCTAGTTAATGTTGTAGTGGGTCCCGTTTATGCCCAATTACTCTAAGCAATTACTCTTGATCATAGACTCCAGGTGACTGAACCTTGGACTTCTGTTAATTGGACTCTCTTAGTTCATTAGCCTGCTGCCTTTATATGTCATCTTTTTATCTCTCAAGATTTATGTTGTAAGTATATATTGTAAATACACCTTTCAACATATATTATAAACAAAGATTGTAATCAAAACTGAAAGCAATGAAAACTAGCTACTCTACTTGTTATCTATGGTTAGGGGATTATAAGAATTGAAATTCATTAGAAGCTACTTGGAAAAGAATGCTGTGTGGTCAGAACTTCATTTAAATCTATAGAGTTATAGGCTTTTAATAAGTGGAAAGAAAAAAAACCCCCACATTTGATTGAGATAGAAAAGAGTCTGCTGCTTTAGTGTTAGAGAGGAAGTGAAGGTAAGTATCTGTGGAGGAAATGAGTAAGACTGGGACAAAGATCATTTTGGTGAAAGGATCTGAACAGACAAAAAGGGTAACCTACTAAAGTTACCATGCTAAAGAGAGGAAGGGAAATTTTTATACAAACTACTCCTTATCCAACTGGCATCCTTCCCTATCAAAACTCTGAGAGCAAATTTAAATAAACTGTCCTTCTAAGCAGTTTGAATTTGGTATCTTTGAATCTGACAATATTATCTTCAATTGTAATCAGGCTTCCTACATTTGCCCCCTCCATGACAGAGATCTACAAAATAAATTATGGAGATCTATTTTTAAAATCCCTAAAAGGCTGCATCCTGGTATTCTTCAATATTATACTACCATTTCCAATCAACTTACAATATTCTTTGAAAAAATGTGTAGCAAATTCTTCACAATACTAGAAGAGGAAACAAAACAGGTGAAGTAGGAGATGCATATAATCTAAATCAAGATTATAGTACTTTTTTAAAGCATGATATTGTCTCTAATGGTGGCCAAATGCTTAGCATCATATAGCTGTTGGATGGAGAGATCTACATCCTGCCCTATATTACTTTTCCTCTAAAGGACTACCTCATTTTAAAATGACCTTCTCATTTTAGAGACTATTTGCAGTTATGACAATGATGAAAAAGTAACTCTGCAAATAGTCCTTGCATTTATGACCTTCACAGATCTGCAGAGCAAAGGAAACTGGAGTAAGATTATAAAATCATGATAATTCACTAAGAGATCACTTCACTTACAGGCCAGGTTGCCAGCCTAATTAGGTTCAATAAATGAGGATTATCTATAATTAATAACATATCAGATTTCTTATACAACAAAAGACATCATTACTGATGAACAGATGAAGTTTAAATAACTTTAAATGCTAACGAAACAGCACAGATCAAGAAATAAAAATGTTTCTAATTATGTACGTAAGTAAACAGAATAATTATCTCTTTTGTAAGATACGAGTGATGTTTTTACTAAAATTGTGATCTGTGCAATTATTTGAACTATATATAATTATATAAATACTATACAGGTAGCTTGATTAAAACAATTCACTGCAATTGTATGATGGATTCAAATCCAGTTGGAGATTTTCCAGTTTCTTGTTAGTAATGCTGAATCCTGGCCAATCTGTAGAATTAATACATTGCCTGGACAGTAGATGCTATCATTCCTCAACACTCTGTAGAATGAAATCAATCATTTGGTTAAATAGGGAGATGAAGGACAGAAGCAAACTGAGCAATATCTTATGAATAAATGGGAGAAAATCTCATAGCAAATGAGCATGGCTTAAAGCCTGCTTGGGTGGAGGCATAATTTCTCTATGTTCATTCGACCCATTCAGAATAGGATGGCATTTTTCTTGCTTTGTGGTACTAGAATCTTGGATAGGTAGCACCAGAGCAATTGACAGTTTAGTGTGAGCATCTACATAATTTGAGAAACAATTGATCAGACTTGGCCTCCAAGGTCAGGACAGGGAATGATGATGCAACAGCTTATCTAGTTCAGATTCTCTTCAGCTTGTAAATACTGAGGATACAGATAGGATATCTAAAGAAGCAAGAGTTTGATTAGACTGATTACTTGATTTGACTGGACAGAGTGGGACTGGTCCCATCAAAAGAGATCATCCATGGCTGTGTTTTTGCAAGATGCTTAACTTTACAGGGCCATATTTGTAAGTGTCCAGAAGCTTTAATTGTTGCTGGGCTACTAAATCCAGTTATCATAATGTGATCATTTTATGCTTAGTGAATGACTTGCAGAGGTCTCCAGTTATTGTTTGGTTACAATTCAGGCTGTTGGTTTTACTATTTAATGACTTTACACCTACAGCTTGATTAACTTTATTCTATCATGATTTTACTGTGAAATTATAATTTTCTATCCTGAAAGGTTAAATTTCAGGACAATTATAAATCACAGGTGATTATGTTGAATGTTAAGGTTGATTTTGTTTTCTTGAGTGCAGGTAAACCCTAGATATGGATACTGATTAATGTCCCATATTTAAAATCCAAAACAAATTTTTTTTTCCATAAAACCAGTCAGTCCAGCTGCCTGGAAATCCAGGGAATTATGCCCAGCATTATCAGATGCCACTATTGTATACACTTGCAGCATTTGTGTGATGATATAGTATTGCTATACACATAGTATCATTTGTCCCGTCCCATCCCCATTGTGGACATCATGGTTACAGCCCTTTCCTACATAAGAACCAAATATGTCTTCCCCATTAATCAAGGTTACCTAATGCTTGATATATTCTCAAATATCAGCAGTTTCCAGAAAAATAGCTATACTAGGTCTTTGGGCACCTTGAACACTAATTAGTACAAGAAATAAACAGAAATTTGTCTTACATAGTTTGAATGTCATAAATATACAGTTGCTGATACCTGAACAAATTGTTAGCTATTTTAATGATCCTGTTCTTATGCATTTAAAAGTAGCATGTAGATAAAATGATAACACAATAACATCCATCTCCATGCCATGAAAGATTTTACCTGTTACTTCTCATCTTACAGGCTCAGATCAGCTCAGGCCAGTTTGTTCCTGTTTGCCAGTTTTCAATCACTTCTTTTATGTGGAAACTACATTGTAACTGAAGGATTTTGGAGACTGCCACATAAGCCAGCAGTTTTAAATATTTTTACCATAACATGAGACTGACAAGTGTCAAACCTACACACCTGTGCATTAAAAATGCTGCTAATAATTTATTATACTCAATAATTACACTCTTTAAAGAACAATTACTTGCAGTTACCCTAACAATAGGAAAACATACCTAATAGGACCAATAAATAATATTAAATATATACATAATAATTATGTACCATCAAGATCCAGGCACTGTGTAACTTCTATTCGACCCAGCTCCTCCCAACCTAGCAGTTAAAAAGCATACAAAATGCAAATAGATAAATAGGCACTGCCTAAATTGGTGGGAAGTTAACAGTGTTCCATGCACCTTGGCATATAGTCATGACCACAAAAAGTGTCTTCGAGCAATGCTGTCTCTTGTATTATGAAGCGAAGATGAGCCCTACCCCCAAGAGTCAGACATGACTGAAAGGGGAAACCCTTTACCTTTTTGCCATCAAGTTGGTGTTGATTCTTACAATCACATATTTTCTCCATATAACAATTAGACTAGATTATATTATGATTGTATAATATAATCTCCCCCCATCATGTGTGATATCTTTGTAAACCACAGGCTTGAACAGCAGTTTCTAACCCTTTGCCAATAATGTCCCTTCATCCAATAGGTATATCTCTCATTGCTGAGTAATGCTTTGAGATAAGAGGCCAAAATGATGTAAAGCATGAATCATAATCTAAGAGCCCACATTATATAAATCTGGATTAAGCTTTTGAAGAAGCTCAATAAATTAATGTTCATCTATAACTTCAGCCATACATCATACAATCTAGCTTTATAAGATAATTTCAATGAAACAACTGTATTAGTTAAATCAGGACCTTTGTTTTGCCAATATGGGAAACAGAATCTGGGTAACAACTCAAGTTCTGAATGTACTCTATATAACTAAAGCCCATAAAATTTCCTACATCAAATTTTATTTCTGAAATGTATTCTTTACCAATTCAATAATTAGTAGGTTTCTCTCACACAGAAATATGCATACATATATATATCCAAGAACAAATAAATTAGGAAATCATTCACAATGTAACCCTGATATAACTAGACCAACAAATGTATTTTCTATGGTAGATTTCAACACACTTCATCAAAGAAGCTGACAATTACCAGGATAAGGAGTATATGTGTTATCCATACACTGTGAAAATGTCATTACAATCATTACATACAGTCAGTTTAGGATAAACAGTGTTTTTTCTTCTATACATATAAATTGTGAATATTATGCACACATTTACATGCATCTTTTTAAAGTATGTCATTTAAGATATCATGCACAAATTTACATGCATCTTTTTTTTTCAAAAAATGCATATCCATATTTTAGTATACTTGTCCCAAGACAATTCTTCTAGCCAGAAAATAATAAATCCTTGTTAAGAAATATTGAAAATGAAAAAAATTCTGCATGATTGAACATGGATATTAAAAAATGCCTGTTATATGTATACTGTAGTCCCATTTTGTATGTTTCCTGAAAAAGAAAAACTAAAGAAAATACTATCCTGTTTAGTCGCCATCCACTGCTAGCCTAAGTTCATAAATGCTAATTTGTATAAAATATTTTGTATAAGCAGAATACAAAGCCAGGTAGTAAACAGCATTTTTAAAGGTTGAACTGCCAAAAAGAATAATGGCATCTTTATAAACGCTGTTTGTTTCCTAAGGGTAAATCTCTGTTTTCTCTCATCTTAATACAGCTTGTAGCAGTTACACCTTCCAATACTCCTGATCAAAGAAACACCTGGAAGTCTTAATGAAGAAAACAGCAACTGGTCTTTTACCAACAGTGCTACAACAATGGCAACAGTTCCATGTCAAACTAGACTACAGGTTTAGCAACAGCAGCAGTACAAAGCAGGAGCAAATTGCAATGAATTTGGATCTTACATGCATCCCTTTCCTTTCTTACTAAGCGGAATTTCAAAGTTTAAATTTAACCACTGTTTGCCATCTCATTAGATGCTAGAAGTCTTGCTAAAATTATTGATGAGTTTAAACAAAACTATGGTGTGAAGTTAGTGTATTTGAAATTACTCATAGATAATATTATTCAGTTGATCAGTTAGAGAAGTCAAAAATAGCAAATGAACAGAAGTAGAAGTGACCATGAATGCTTCCAATCATGTTCTTCAACTACAGCAGGAGGATACAAGTTTGTGACTCACTTCAGCTCATTTACATTGCAGTGGTAGCATGATATTCTGATATCTATAATCCCAACAATTCTGCTGCATTGAACTATGAATTAGCACATAGGTGTAGTCCGTGAGTATGGCTCACAGAACTTTCCAAATAGTTCCACCAAAACTGAGCAAACTGAGTTTTTGTCTAGGCCTTGCTAGAAGTTATACAACTTAAAGGCCAAATATGGCCCATGACCCAGAAATAGCTTCATACCCCTAATTTAGCATAGTTGTGCCAAATGTTTTTAGCAATTGCTACTCACTGGCATCCTTGACTGCATTTGTGTGTCAAAGAAAGTAAAAAAAATGGATACAAGTCTGGCTTGCCAACAGACTGGCATCATGTTGGTGACAATTCTCAAACTGAAGAAATTGTTGGTTTCTTAAGAAGCATCTGCAGCTAACAAACCACGGATATTATACAATATGATCTGTTTAATTTGGGTAAAGCAAAAATTCTGGCTTGTTCCTTATAGAAAGAAGCCATGAATTCATCATGAAGCAACAAACGAAGGAGAAAATGTTTCCACCTGATATTTCTATATATGTAAACACAATGAAATGTTACATCTGATTATTATTCTGTTCTGAAACTGCAAACAAGAAACTATTATTACTGTCAGTAGGTTGATGATTTCTGCAAGACAAGCATAGGTTCCACAAGGAAAATGGACCAAGAGCTGTCAAACTTGTTTCATAAAAGCTATCTGATTGAAGCAACTGCCATTACTTCTAGCGCAGTTTGAAGTCAGTTCAGACTTTTATGTAGAACCTGAAATCATGCTCTCTTAATATGGTCACTTCATATTTTAAATGGTTGTGTACAGATTATGTTTTTAAATTTGGATAAAATAAGACTAAATCCTTTGCAAACTTTTCTGGAAGTTATCCTTACTGAATATAATTATTTTCAATAAAACAGTACTGGGTTCTACAAGACTAAATGGAAATTTGAAACTCAAATCCTAGTTCATATTCCATACTAAATGAGAAGAAAAGGGGTTTTTTTGAAAATATAAAACTAATAGTTATTTGACATTATGTCTGTAGCACTAACTGGAAGCGAAAATCAATTTTAGATTGTGTTACAATTATCATCTAGCAAAACATGAGGCTTTTGATCCATTTGTGCTGTCACGTTTTTGTGTTAAATACAGTTAAAGGAAAAACACTCTAAAAGAAACTATACTTATTTTGACTATGTAACGTGTTTGGATCTGAAGCTAAAAAGGCACTTTAGTTTGCAACCTCTTAAAGCAAAATGTTTTTTCTCAGGAAGATATGTTTAATTTAAGGAAAAGCAACTGAGTGTTATGTTTGTATCCTCATGCATGCTAAATACCCTTCTGCCTTTGATTTCAAAGCTTTGCAAACAGTATCTGAAAAACCTTATGCATATTTCATGCTTGCAGATTTAAAAACTGCATCAAAACTACCATTTTCACAATATTCAATACTTTGTTTCATTCACTGAATTTAAAAGTCCTATGTTCCACAAAATTTGCAATCATTTATTCTAAAACTGGACTTCAGTAGATTTTGAACTCATGCAGCATAAACCTCCCATTCAGAGAAACATGTTAGGAATGCTCATACATGTATGTGTATCCTTATGAAGGCTGGATTTACTCTGATTAGATATCCAAGCATATATAAACAGGACTGGTAAATATACAATAATCACTCTTTATACTTACAAAATCACATACTTATTCTTCTTAAATTAAGTTGGCTTAGATGGGATCTAAGAAACACTTTCTTATATAATTCTTTTCTAAAATACCAGTAAACTTAATTGCTCTCTAGAATAATCTCATGAAAATTGGCAAGAGATACATGCACATCAAAACAATTTTTAGTACTGGCCAACTTCAGTGTAATTTTAAATACTGTATACTGATGTAGAATCCCATTGTGTTCAACATAACTTACTCCCAAATGAATGGGCAAAGAACTGCAATCTGAGAATTTTTGGACTGATTTTGGAGAAAGTTAAAATCTATAAAATAATACTTAATTTCTTGTTTCTAGCTTTTCAGTGTGCTTTGCTGGGTCACCATTAATTGGTTGAAACTATGTCCATCAGTTTCCGCATATGCAATTAACAGAACTTGATCCTGAAGTTAAAGCTGTACTATTTTTACATCTGGTTGTGATTCAAATTTGATTCATTTAGACAGCATCTTAGACAATTTCTTCAAAGAAGCAGATCTTCATTTGGAAGGTCAGATGTTCTTCAGCAATACAACATCCAATCCAGGTGCTGTTTTCTAGACAGCTATTTCTTCAAACAGTGCAAACATTTACATGTATGGGCCTGCACAATCAACTATATATCAAATCCTGCAAAACTGTGACCAAACAGCAACCTTCCTGAGAGTCTCCACCATGAGAAAATGGACAAAGTCCATTTCCTAAGAATTCCAGATCTGAAGTCTCTCAAAAATATCCAGATAACATGGTACATTATCTAAAAAAGGCATTTTCCTTTTTAACTACTCTCCAGCATATCTGTATGCAGCTTCACACATAACAGACAAAAGCCAGACTTCAAAACATTTCCTTTTGGAAAACGCTGAGAAGAAATAGGTCCTGGCTCTTTACTGATACAACTATCCATATACTGTTAGTCTTGTGAAAGACAGTAAGACACCCTCCTGGAACCTCTTTTTTTTTTAGATCTTTGCTCTTTAGTTTCATAGTCTTACATCCTCTGTTGATTCATTAACACGGGAAGTCAACTGCCCAGAACTAATCAGCCTCACCACCACCACTCTTAATTTATGATTGATAAATGGTGAATCCAACATCTTGCTTCCTAAATCTGTCTTTTAAGATTAAAAAATTATCTCAACTTCTCCTTTCGCCAAGCAGCTAGCATTGTTTGTCCTTCTCCCATTCACACAAAAATGTACTTACCTGAATGGCAATTATAATTTGAATTAAAATTGTATAATGTACATACTAGATTTACAAAAGCACTTATTTTTAAGCATGTGACCCAGGAGTGAGATATATGGTATTGTGCCAATAACACACAAAGGTAATTGAGGAAATATGTTTGTGCAATTCATGAGTTGTCAACACTGCCCCTATGGCCTATGTACAAGATGCCAGCACACATTCACGCAGGAATCAGAAATATGTTTTGTATTTAAAAAAAAATCTTCTCAAATTCGAATAACGATAAACATACTTTTAATTCTTGCTCCCATCAAACCCCTCTACATTTTCTGGAGCAAGGTAAGGCCACCTGGGAAACAGGAAAAAAATACATACCGTACAGCAATAATTGTTTACCTAAAATATGACTTACTGTATTCTCAGGACCATACAATCTAGTTCACAAGAAAACTGCTTCAACGAATACACGGGCTACGTTCTCAGCTACGGTACAACCGAACGGGACGGGCAAAGCGTACGTAAAAAATTAACCCAAATCAGTTACAAGCCACTGCCTTCAAAACTTAAAAGTCACAGAGATGCGAATGGGCAGAAAGCAAGGACTCTTAGCAGCACATCGCTGGCTGTCTTCCAAGGGAGCACTGGAGAGTTTTTGAAAAAGTCCTCTGACTCCCCCCTCCCGCCCCCGCCGTCTGCCGAGCAGAGCGAAACTTTGCGAAGAAGCTGCCCGAAGAGCCCCCGAATCGAGGCCGGACGGTGCCCCTCCCCGACGGGAAACCACAACCAGGCAGCAGCCGGGGGGGATGCGGGGGGTGGTAAATGAGGAAGGGGGTCCCCTCAGCCTTCCCCTCTCCCCCTCTACCATTATGGGCGGGAGAAAGACGGGCTGCGGTTTCAGTCGAGGGAGGAAAGCAGGGGAAGGGACAGAAGGCGGAGAAACGGGGCAGGCGGCCCCCCCCGCACCGGCGGGACAGCCAAGGGGGCGCGACGGAGGCGAATCGGTTTCCTCTTCCGAAGGAGAGTTTCCAGGCCGGAGCGGGAGCGCGCCTCGGCTGCTGTACTTACTCCGTCCGGGAAAGGGTGGGTGCCAGGCCCGCCGCCGCCGGCTGAAGATCCGGTCCGGTCCGGTCCGGTCCGCGGGAGGACGTGACAGAGCAGCGGGCAAGGGCGAAGCGACGGGCGGGCTGGCCGGCGAGCGAACCCGCCGCGCACCGAGAGAAGCGAACCGGGAGCCGAACGAGAGCGCGACGGGAAAGTTTGCGAGGAGGAGGGAGGAGCAGAAACTTGGAAAGAGAGCCGAGGGGGGAGGG
>JANHZU010008527.1:61122-72243 GCA_032468055.1 Acrochordus granulatus | reverse complement strand
ATGATTGACTTAATCCATTCACCACCTCCAGGATGATAAACTCTCTTTGGACCCCTAAGTTAGTTGGCAGAACCAGGTCTTCAGGCCCTTTCAGAAGGCTAAAAGGGTGGGTGTAGACCTCACCTCATTAGGCACAGTGTTCCATAAAATGGTAGAAAAGGCTTTTTTCCTGGAACTCACAAGCCAGAGTGTTTTTTTGACCAAAAGGAACTGCAGCATGCCTCTTCCACTGGCTCAGGTGAGGCAGAACAATCCCATGGGGTGAGACAGTTCCTCAAATAACCTGGACCTATGCCATGAAGGGCTTTAAAGATAAGAACCAATACCTTGAATTGCACCCAGAAGCAAATTGGCAACCAGTGCAGCTCATGGAACAATGGTGTAACATGGGCCATCCTAGAGGTCCCAAGAAGCTGTAGCTCCAAATACTCTTCAAAGGTAGCCTAGAAGACTAGGACATGAGTGACTGAGCACAGTTCTCATTGTCCAGGAAAGGGCACAACTGGCACACAACATGTAGCTATGCAAAGGCTAAAATGTATAAAGGTAGCTATAAATGCCATCTGCTCATCAAGCAAGAGTTGCGAGTCCAGGAGAATGTCCAAGTTGTGTCTGGGGTAGTGCTATCCATCCAGAATTAAAGAAGTTAAAGGCCTGGATCCTGAAACTCCAGACACCCATACAGACACTGATAAGGCCATTTGGTCTTATCAGGGTTCAACCGAAACCTGTTATCCCCCATCCAGATCCTCACAGCTTCCAGGCACTGGGAGAGGGCAGCAACAGCATCACTTAGATCATGGTAGTGGTGATGTAAATTTGAGTATCATCAGTGTGCTAATGGTCCTCATCCCATGGTGGTGGATGATCACACCTAGTGGCTTCATACTGTATAGATGTTAAAAAAGAGTGGAAAAATACCGAACCCTGCAGAATGCCACGAAGAAGCGGCCACGAAGTGGACCTCTCATTCCCTATCAACACTGCTTAGCAGCAGCCTTGGAAAAAGGATCAAAATCAGTGCAAGACTGTGCCACCCAACTCCAATCTATGCAGCTGGCTCAAAAGGATACCATGGTTGATGGTATCAAAGACGACTGAAAAATTCAAGGAGAGCAAGGATGGATGCACTACCTTCATCCTAGTCTCGCCAGAAATCATCAAGTGCGACCAATGCTGTCCCTGTCCCATAACCAGGCCTGAAACCAGACTGAAAGGGTTCTAGATAATCCATTTCATCCAGTATCCTCTGAAGCTGCCAAGCAACCACCTTTTCTAAAAAGGGAAGATGGGAAACTAGATGAAAATTGTCCAGACAGGTTGGGTCAAGTGATGGGTTTTTGAGGATGGAGGAAGACCAGGGCCTCCTTAAAAGGTGCCAGGAATGTCACTGCCTGGACCCATTGGAGGACACCATCCTGGAGGCTTTAATCAGTCTGGAGGGACAAGGATCTTATTGACAGGTGGTTGCATTGATAGCATCGAGGACCCTGTCCGCTTCATCATGTCCAACAGAATTGAAATGTTCCCAGATAACTGGGCAAGACATCTCTAATTGTCTTGAACCATGCTTGGATTCCAACTGGGACCTAATCCAAATGACTTTGTCAGGTGTTTCACAAAATCCTCTATATGGCCGTAGAGATGATCACCTGAGTCCCCCCGTCCTAGAAGGTACTGGGTGATCTTGAACAAGCTCGCTGGGTGACTCTGAGGACACAGTAAGAGCAGAGAAGTAATGATACTTTGCCATTCTTACTACCATGAGGTAGGTCTTATCGTGACTCCAACTTGTGTCCTGTCAGATTCATCCTTCATCTTCCTCCAGTGGTACTCTAGGTGTCTCTTTACTCTTTTAAAAAATTATACCTCTTCCCTGAGGAATTCTTAGTTGCCCTTTGGTTCCAGGACATAAAAAATATACCTCTTCCATGAACCACAGGGAGTATTGGATGCAATAGGTTGAGAGAGACTGGACAAGTGTAATCCAAGGCCTCAGTTGCCCTTTGGTTCCAGGACATAACTAGAGCTTTGGAAAGATTGTGCAGCAATGCCCCCAAGATATCCCCCAGTTCCTTTCAGAATCCATTCAGGTCCATCAGTTGCTGGGGATGGACTGCTCAAATAAGTCCAGGAGGGGCAGCATATGATAATCTCAAGTACACCAGGACATGATCTGACCATGAGAGAGGCATAATGATAGTTCCCCCACCAGATCACATTACCATTGCTCTGATAAGAAAATAATATCTGGCATGTGGCCAGAGTTCTGAGGTAGGCTTTGAATGATCTGGGATAGGTCCATGGTCACCACGAATTCCTGAGCTGCCTCTGAGGCAAACCCAGGGATTACAGATTGAAATCCCCCAGGACTATCAGCCTAGGAAACTCTACCACCAAGCCTGAGATGGCTACTAGCAGTCCAAGCAGGGAAGTTGCTCGGCAGCAGGGAGGCTGGTACAATAGCCAACTGATCCCATGAGCCCAGCTTCAGGAACAGGGTCTCACAGCCAGAAACTAGTGGCCCAAGGCCCCTGAAGGCAAGAAGGGATTCTCGGATGACCACTGCCACCCTGCATCCCCTGCTCTGGGGTCTTGGCTGGTGCCAAATCCTAACCCTGGTTAGGCCCATCTCCAAGTGCCAAACACTCCCTTCTTGAGTCATCTAGTTCTCAGTGATTCTTGCAAGGTCTAATATTACATGGTTTTGCTGCTTATCTGGAGTATTTTTGTTGTATGGGCTTTAATCTCTATTCTTATTGTACATTGCCTTCAGCACCTGGTAGACAGAAGGTATGAATTATATATTAAATATAAACATACAAAGCAATCTTTACATACTCACAAAGGCAAGGCTGTCCCTTTAGTCACATACCTTTTTGTCATTATCAAGATGAAGATAATATGTAGGGTAGAGACCACGATCCATTCCTTTTTTGTCTCGAGTGAGACGACACTTGATGGTCATTCCATGAGGAGCTGGCTGCAGCACAAAATCCTCCAGATTGTCCTCTCCAATGACTGGAGAAGGTGGTTTTTCTTCTTTCTGTAGCCCAGCAACAAGAGAAAGAGAGGAAGTTAGAAGTTAACATGTTTTTCCCCCTTCCCAAAACCTTTTCCCTTAAGCATTCCAGCATAGCTATTAAAAGACCATCATTGTTTGTTTTGAAGATTGCAATGATGATACTTCATGTATCACCTCCTAATCATCTGTGTTTTAGTCTATGATTATTGTTTCTGACATAGTAGGTCCTATAATATACAAACACTGGTTCCTGAAAAGTGTTTTCTTCTGCTTCTGATGAATGGAGAATATGAAACATCTTTCATGTATGCAGTTAGTCCTCACTGACTGCAGTTGGGACTAGCAATTCTGTCACTAATGATACAGTTATAAAATGAAATGTCACATGACCATGCCAAATTTATAATGTCAGTTGCACTGTGGTCATTAAGCAAATCATAGATTGTTAAGTGAGATATTACATGACCATGACTCATGATTTTCTGTCAGCTTCACCATTGGCTTGTCTTGTCAGAAGCTGGCTGTGAAAGTCTCAAATGGCAATCACATGAGCGTGGGATCTTGCCATGGTTGTAAATGCACACAGGTTGCGAAGCACCTGAATCACAGTCATGTGACCTTGGGGACACTGTAACAGCTGCACATTCAAGGACTGGTTGTAAACCTACTTTTTCAGCACCACTGTAACTTTAAACAACTGCTGAATGAGGCAGTCAGTATGTAAGGTCTGTCTGCAATTGATTCATAAATTATCAACAAAATCAAACAGCTAAGACTGACATAACAATGACAGCACACAGATGATCCTTACTTCCCAAAGTCTTGACAGAAGAAGTCAGCTATAACTATCATGCAGAAACTGAATAGAAAGGGTGCTAATCTGACTTGAGAAGCAAATTGTTCCAGAAGGCTGAGGCTACCATGAGAAAATTTGCTCATGGACCTTCATTCTCCTTGCCTTCTATGGGGTGAGATTCTTCATCCCTGTTCACACATGTACAGAGTTTGTAGAATCTAGTCGGATAACATGTTCTTGTAACTAGGACTTGAGTAATAATCAGCATCTTGGATTAAAGCTGGAAATAAAATGACTGTTGATGCAGTGTCTGCAGTATAGATGTCTACCAGTAAATGCACTGCTCTTTCTGCACTGATTGATGTTTGCAAGTCGTCTCCAGGGTTAGCTCCAAATACAGACTAATGTAGTATCCAAACACAGATGATGATGGCATATGTGATATTTGCCAAGGCATTCTGCTGCAAATAAAGTTATAATTGGTGAACCACCCAAACTTGGGCAAAACACTCTTCTTGCCATGGCTTATATCTGCTGTTCTAGGAGGAACAAAGTAATTAGCAGAGCCTACAGATCTGTTCTTCAAAAGGAGTGGGGTCCAATCCAGAGACAAACTTGGAGCTAACATGGAACTATTTGGCTTCTAGAAAAACAATTATTGTGTGCTGCTGGGATGCAACTTGAGCATGATTCATCTTATTCGATCTGTGACAGTCTCTAAACCAGGATCTCCACAGCATTTTCTGGAGTTCAGGATTTCTGAGTATCATCTGCATATTGGTTATACCTCATTCCAAACAATGGATGACCTGTCTCAGCAGTTTTGTATGACTGTTAAATGAGAAGTTTAAATGAGCCAAACTCTAAGGAAACTCACATTGCCATGCCCAACAGCATTACCTATCTCACCATTACCAACTGAAACCACAAATTCTGAAAGAAGCAGAAGCACTGTAGTATTGTGCCTCCCCTCTCTGACACTCATAGGCTCAGAAGGGGATTGAATGTCACTGAAAGATCTACAAGGATCAGGAGGGGTATGTCCTATTCCTTCTTCTCCGGGTTCCACCTCAAGTCATTCACAAGAGTGGCCAGTACAGTTCAGACATGCCTGAGTCTGAAACAAAACTAAAAGTGCTCTAGTTGATCTGATTCATCTAGAATTTTTGGCAACTAATCTCCCACCTTTTTTCAGTAACTTTCTCCCAAAAAGGAGAGTGGAGACTAGGTGGAAGTTACCCATTACAGCTGGGTCAAGATAATACATCCTTATGAGGGGTGAATCATGGCCTCCTTCAAAGTGGATCCCCTCTCTCCCATGAGGCATTAACTGCCTCTTGAATCCAAGCAATCCTCGCTGGATGGCCGTATGTCCGACTCATAGAGCTTTCACATTACAGAGAAGCCTGTTGCATTTCTCAGAGTCCACAAGCTTTAGCAAATCCCAGGTGATATTTCAAGATAATGGCCAAGTCATCTCATTGGATTCTGACCATAAGGCATCTAACTCTGAGTGGATGAGTGATTTTATCTGCCAGATGTTTTGCAAACAGCCTGTTCATAGAAGCTTATCTGGTTACCTAATAACCACTAACCAAGTGTTGGTCAGTTTATTTAAATAAATAAATTAAATAAATACTGCTTGACATCTTCCAAGGATAAGATTAAATCATAGAAAGCCAGTTTGCTCTAGTGGTTATGGTGCTAGCCTAGAAACTTGGAGACTGAGTTCGAGTCCCACCTTAGACATGAAAACCGACTGGGTAACTTTGGGCCAGTCATGTCTCTCAGCCCAATCTACCTCACAAGGTTATTGTTGTGGGGAAAGTAAGAAGAGAAAGGAGTATTAGGAATGTTCACCTTCTTGAGTTACTTATAAAGTAATAAAGACAAGGTAAAAATCTAATAAATATAGTAAATATTTTGTTCCTTTATTAGGAAACCCATCATTGGCTTCTTAGTTCAGGAATGGAGGCATACTGGTCATAGAGTCAATCCTCTATCCTGGATGAAAATAGAATGGTCTGTCTGATCCCATGTGAAGAAAAGTTAGAGACATAAACTAGGGAAGTTGAGAATGTGAATGTGTAGGCCAGGAATCCTAATTTCTGACATGGTTTTCAGCTTTAATATGCCAAGGAGATTGGCATCATCCAATAGGAAATCCTTTCTGTTTACCTTTTTGGATTTTTTGACTTTTCCTTTCCTGTTGGAATTCTTATGGACTAAATCTTCCTCACTTTCATTTTCAGTTGCTTTGGGGGTAGCTGTAAAAAAAAAGAATTTAGTGACCACCTTATGGTTGTACAGTTGATAGCAACATCTAAATTATCCTTTTCAACCATCTCAGAACTTCTTTTTCCTGTTCTGCCACTGATGGAAAAGAAAATATTTTTGTCATTGATCTTGGAGTGCAGCCTTTATCTAATAGATTTTTAGCATTTTTTAATGATCAGCACCTTTAGCAAGTGAATTACAATATACTTTAAATGCAAAATATATAATTTATAACAATGTATAACAATAGTATAATTAACTAAATGGAGATTGGAATTAATATGTCTTGAATATAAGGTTCAAGGACTATAATCTATAGGCATGGTAGAGAGAGGGACAGAATATATATTTAGTGGTATTTCCATAACTTTAAAAATTGGAAGAGTATCATAAGCATTTACAAATTTAAGACTTTAATTTTCTCCTTTTTTATAAAAAACTGACTGTTCAAAGTGCAAAAAAGTGCTCATTTTTGCAGGTTCTAGAGGCCACAAAAGAGATGTCATTGGACATTTTGCATCTTGACCTAAAGGTTGGACAAGCAGTAGCACATACGTATTCTTTAGAAGAGTATTCCAAAAACTCTGGGCCACCTCATAAAAATTCTCTTTCTGCTACTAGTTTCCAGCTGTCACTGATGGACTAGGTAACAAGGCTTGCATGCTGATCTTAGTTTCAGCAAGTAGCAAGAAGTCCTTGACCATCTAGTGGGGATTTTTCAAAATAGCAGAAATATAAGCATGATGATTCACAACTATCAGTGGTGGCACATCAGTACAAGCATTGTGATAGTAGGTCTGTTTGAATTAGTAACTGTATCTTCTTTCGACATTTCTATCTGCAAATGCTGCACCTACTTTTCTTTTTAGCTTTCTTCTCCTTGAGGCCTTCTCCTCCAGTCTGAAACATTGCCGCTGCACTCTTCTTTTTCTCCAATTTTGTTGATCTGGCATTGGAACTGGAATCATCTTCTTTGTCACTAGTTTTTAGCTCTGCAGTTATTAAGTGAGAAATTTTATCCAAGGAGAAATTGGTCAGATTATATTATTTTCAATAATACATAACCTCCTAGCAGTTACTGCCAGGTTTCCCCTGAATCTTCATAAAAAGTGGCTTAGCAAAATAATGTCATTTAAACTTGGATTCAGACCATGCAAGATCCAAACATTGGCAGCATAATGAATTCTAAGATCTGCTTACGCTTACTTCTAGAGTAGTTTTGAAACTTTCATGCACGTATACCAAATAAAGATAGGAAACAAATGTGTTCCATGGATTTCGTAAGTGAACCTTTCTAAGGGAGTTGGGGGCAATCTGTTTACTACTAAAGGCAGCATGCAATGTTACACCAGATAGTGAATGCTATTAGCTTTGGCTGAAGCCAATGGAGTCATACTGATTTATTAGGGGATATGTGGCACCATATCCTCCTCACCTGTCCTCCCATATATTAACATACTGTACATGCACCAAACCTTTCTTCTAATCACACATACTTAAAATGCAATCACATCTAGTGCCTTCTCCCAGATTCACTCTCACATACATACTGTATACACACAAAATCACACACAGAATCATAGATCCAATTATAATTCCTTCTCTGCATCATTATCATTAGATAGTATCTTAAATGGCCCACATTATGATGGATTTTACAGACAATGAGCCTGCAGGGTCAATCGAGCAAATATGGATATTATAAAGCCTCTTAAAAAGGTAAAGGATTTCCCTGCCAATCGTGGTCAACTTTAGGGGGTGGTGCTCATCTCTGATTCACAGCTGAGGGAGCCAGCATTTTTCTGAAGACACTTCCATGGTCATACAGCTGGCATGACTATACGCCAAGGTGCATTACCTTTCCCACTGAAGGTGGTGCCTATTTATCTATTTGCAATTTTATATGTTTCTGAACTGCTAGGTTGGCAGGAACTGGGGTAAATAACAGGAGCTCACCACATTACACAGCAGTGCTTGAGTTTCAAACTCAAGCTGCCAACCTTCTGGCCAACAAGCCCAGCGTCTTAACCACTTGGCCTTTTACCTTTGCTTTTGACATGTTTGCCTTTGTTACTCTCATTCACGTGGAACACAGAGGTTGAATCTTTTGTCAGTGTCTTTGTAGTTCCTGCCTTGACATCAGCTTCAGCCTTGTTTCCTATCCAAGATAAAAGAATGAGAATAGGATCAGTTGATAATATCAATAATTGATAATACATGGATAATATCATGCTATACCATTATATGATGTGTTTGGTCTGGGTGCAGTATCTGTCAAAGATGCATAATAAATATTAAGAGATTTACTTTAGGATACTTGGCCATGATGCATTCACCATGCTTTTAGTCTTGCTGTCATATCATCTCACATCAATCAGACTTTACAGGTTTTGAAGTGCTACAAAACCCTGATTGAGAGAATATAGAATTTGAAGAAAAGAGGGAGAAGAGAGCAAAAGCTCTTCCTTTCTACAGTGGAACAATGGCCAATTGTCAAGCAAAAATCCATCTTCATAAACACATCAAACAACTCACATGGATATTTTATTTATTTAATTTAGTCCATCTCGCTGTCAGTGACTCAAGGGAGCTTACAGTAAAATCATCATAAAAAATTCACCACAACTGACAAAAATGATAATAAAAAATAATAAAGGGAGATAAATAAGATGGCAGAGAACTAAAATAGAAGTGGGATCTCCAGTCCAGTCCATTTTATAAGTAAACCACATCCATAATTTAACATTTTTCCAATTACACCAGCACATTTGCAGTCATATAATTTCTCAACATTCTCACATGTTTGGCTACTTTATTTAAACTTTTTCTTAGTTACAAAGAATTCTTGATTTCGAATCCACTCTTAATACAGTCATCCCAACACATCTCTATAACTTCAGTTTTATTTCAAGCCATTTTATCACTTTTATTTTTAAAGTCATATGCTCTATTTGAAAGTTCTTCTTTAATCCTCTTCACTTATTTCTGGAACAATCTTTTCCCCATAAAAATGGCTTTGTACATTGGTTTACCTCTTTGATTATATTTTTTGCAATTCTCTTTTCTATACATATATGATATAATATTGTTCTCCTTTCTTTTTCCCACTTTCAGCTATCATTCTGTTTTCCTCATCCATAGCTTCTTTTACTTTATAATTCAACAAGTATCTTTTTTCCTTCAGTCCGTCTCTATAACTCCACACATACTTCTAAGGCATAGTAGAGTATAATTATTTTCACTTTGTTCCAAGCTGCTTTCACAATCTCTTATATCCACTTTCCATTGATCCTGTTGGGAGATTAGTGTATTTGCCAATTTTTAATAAATCAGCATTAATATTCTTTCTTCCTGAAGTTATTTAACTTTTATTCTAGTTTATTTCACTTCTTTTTTTCTTTCATGCTCATTTCACAAATTCCTCTGACACTCCCCAAAAAACATCTATCTCATATCCAGAGCTCTCATCACTCTTCTATTCTGCATTAATTCTCTCAGTCTTTCACCATAAACAATCACATCAATCACACTTTAAAATTTATATTCCTCCCTTTTCCACAGAGACACATAGTTCAAACAGGCAGATCTTTCTCTAAGCAGATATTCCATAGACATGATTCTCATTCATTCTTGGGTCTTTGAATTACCTAATTACTTGTTTATGTCAAGAAATATATTTCCCCCACTCCCACCCCAAACAGTGTTCATTCAGTATGTTGCATAATTGCTACGAAACACATCTTTGGTTCTTCCAATATCATAATTCACTGGAATATAACATGCAAGTATTTTAAATTTATTAATTCCTGCTTCCATGCACATTTTTTAATTAAAAACTTTTTAAATCACTTTTAATTTCATTTTCATATGCTGTAGTTTTATATATCATAAGCTAAATAGAGTCACAAGGGATAGGTTGCATAGGATGGAAATGTGGCTAAATATGTAAACATTTAGGTGAGGGGAGAGAGGACATACTTTTTATTATTTTCTTCCTCCTTCTCCTCTTCAACTTCATTTTCAGAATCCTCTAAAAGTTTGAAGTTTTTTCTTACATATTTTAGGTCTTTCATTCATAATTAAATTTATACCTTCATTTCTTATGAGCATGAATTAATTCTGTTTGATAAAATCAGACCAGTTTCATTCGATCCTTATCTCTTCCACTATCTCTTACTTTTACAGAGAGTCCTTAACTTTTGACCTTAACTGAGCCTGGAATTATGGTCATAAATTGTTGTGGTTGTAAGTTGAAGTATCACATGACCAGATCCAATTTTTCAGCATTTTTTGCAGTGGTCGTTAAGCAAACATGGCAGTTGTTAAGTGAATGTCATGGTCATTAAGCAAATGCTTATATAGTTAAGCAAATCCATTTTACCCAAAGGGAATTTTTTACCAGAAACCAGAAATAAAAGCTGGAAACTGGCAAAAAAAATGTCAAAAATTTCAGTCACATGACCATGGGATGCTGCAGATGGCCATAAAAGTGAACGACAGTAGTTGCCAAGTTCCAAAATGCTATCACATGATTTGACCGTTGTAACTTCGAAATTGGGTTGTGAGTAATTTTGGGGGATTTGCTTTCACTTTGACCAGTCACGAAGTCACACTCTATCATTTTCTCCTCTTTCATTTCAAGTTGCAATCTTCCATTTGTTCATTCCCCTCACCCAAATAACAAAATATTTTTCCAAACAGAAAATGACCTATCATCAGTATTTTGCATGAAAGATCTGAGCAATATCACTATGTAAATCAAGTATATTACTGTCATTACTATGTATTAGGAAGAACAATAGAAGTTAAACAATACTAAATTGAAATCCTCTTCTATTATTAAGATTATACTATATATGAGGTGCTGAAGACTGTGACTCATGCCCTTGTCATCTTTCAGAAGACTGCAGTTTGCTTCACATGAAGTCAGGAACTGCAGCTGGTAGAGAGTGTGTGCATGTCTGCCTGCTTGCTGGGCAGAGTTGACCCTGCATGTCCGTGCGTGGACTGCAGTGATTGTCAG
>JANHZU010008527.1:32094-47133 GCA_032468055.1 Acrochordus granulatus | reverse complement strand
ATTTTCCACCATAGTTTGCAAATAGATTCTTTCTGAATCAGACAATGTGATTGTCTGGATTTGTTTTCACATTTTGTGTCTCATAGTATCTTTCAAAATCTGAAAGATATATTTTAAAGCAGAGCAGTACTCCAGCAACTGTAGAACTGCCCCTGGAGCACAAATCCCCTCCAAAAATTGTTCTAAATTTATTTATTGTTTATTTATTAAATTTATATGCCGCCGAAATCCAAAGACTCGGTGGCTAACAACAATAAGAAAATAATGTTAATACTGTATGACAGAAAAGTATTAAATATATTAGAAAGAACCTTATCAGGTTTTGATGTGTTGACAGTCTAACCTAAAAATGGGAGTGGGGGAAGGGAGGAGGGGAAAAAGAGAAAGAGAAAAGAAGAGAAAGTCTGTACAAAAATAGAATGTGTGGAGAGAGAAGCTAGAGAGAGAAGTTATATGTGCAAGCAGTTGTTGGTTCCTGGTCAGGAAGGGAGAAGAAAGGCCCAAGGGTGCATTTCCTGGAAGAAGGGAACACCCAGAAGACCAAGTACAGGTAGGTGGGACCTGGCTGGGTGCAGGTGGCTTCACCCAAGACCTCAGAGGGGAAGGAGGAGATCTGTCAGTGGAGAAGCCCTTGTCTTTGAGGAAGGATTGGGCAGAAGACCCTGAGAGAGGTTCTTCCTCCAACAGTAGATGCTCAACTGAGCAGGAGAAGGTGATCACAGTAAATTCCAGCCTGTTCTTTTCACTTTCCCTCTTGTCAAGTCCAGTAATGAAGGAAGGAGATGGAGAGCTCAAGGGGGTTAGTCTAACACAGGTCAACACCAGTATGGTGTTAAATATAGCTGTTGTAAATACTTGCTGTAAATAATGTTGCTGTATATACAGTCTAAAGAGCATAAAAGCCTCCAATGTCTTGTTCTCTGTCAGTTGTCACTCTTGGAAAAGCAGAGTATTCCTCCAGTTCAAAAAGAACCCTGTCACCCTGTGACATGTTTAAATGCAAACAAAATCAATGACATGAATTGTATTGAATTTAAACAAGTGAAGTTGTAGCGTGAGGCACACTTTTGATGTGATAAAGAATATCTTGTTTAACTTACCAATTAGTTCTGAATGGATTTGCTTTCTAAAGGGACACTCAGCTTGTCATTGCTTTCCACATTTTTCAATCTTAGAAATAATGCTCAATTACCAAACCTTGTTCTAGGAAAGGCCATATGTTTCACTAGAATTTGCAGCTTTTGTGTGCTAACACATACTCATTCTGGAAGCTGTGCCAGTAAGTGATAAAAATTCAAATAATATGCAAAGAATATGTGAGCCTTATACCCTCACTTCTCACAGCCAGCAAAAATAACTCAGGGCTGTGAGAACGATGAGCCTTCAATGTTATAAATTAAAAGAGGCACTGAAGTGTTGGTGTGGTTCTCTTCCCAGCCTGAACTTCAGTCCTGATGGAGTTGAGAAGATGTTCACTGAGGGACTGGCCAGTCTGTTGGCTTAATAGGATTGAGACAGGTCTACTTTTTCCAATTTAGATTTCTTTTTCAGCAAGAGCTAGGGCAGAATAACAGCACAAAAACAGGTATGTGATAGAGATGAGGAGGACCTCTATGTATATGTGCATGTGAGTGAGAGAGAAAGGACAAGAAAGGGAAAGGAAAGATGGAAGAGCTAGTTGGGTCTAGTCTTTAAGGCACAAGCTGGAAACTGGGAGATGGCAAGTTCTAGTCCTCCCTTAGACATGAAAACTGGCTGGGGTGACTTTGGGCCAGTCACTCACTGTTTCAGCCCAACTCACTTCACAGGGTTGTCATAGGAGGAGGAAAGAGTATTATAATTCATGCTATCTTGAGTTATTTATTAAAATAATTTTTTGAAATCTGAAAAAAATAAGAGTTGTGCATCTGAATAAGAGGAGGGTGGCTGTTTAGGGATTAAAAAAGAGGTTGTGTGGGTGAGAGAAAAGAGCAAATGACTACAAGTGAAAGAATGTTCATGCAAAGGCGAGGGGACATGTGGAAAAGAGGGAGAAAGAAGGATGGATTTTTGGGGGGTGCAGTAAAAAGAGAAGTCGTGTTTATATAAAATATACAGTATATTTTAGGAAGAAAGAAGCAGTCCTCTCTCTTTCTGATTTGTGAATTCCTGATTTAATGGTCTGATGTAAGTTAATTTCATGTCCACTGAAAAACTGTGGCCCAGTCCTGCCAAGGAGCACAGTTTCTTCATGTAGATGAAAGCGAGGCTGATTCCCTTCCCAGATAAGCTGGTACCCTGAGAAAAGGATGATCCCCTGCTGGCTCCATGCATTAAATGCAAAAAGTCAGAGGATCTGTGCTAACATCTTCCCTTAAAAAGAACTGGGCAGCAGAAAAGACCTCTAGGAGGAAACATGGTGAGGTCAGCCTGAACAGCCTGAGTTATTCTAAGGCAACTTTCTTTGAACTTGGAGTGTAAACAATTATTCACCAAATAAAGTAATATTTCTTTGACTTGGTTTGATGTGTGGAAGTAGCAACTTGCACATATCAAAGAAGCAATCATAAACCCAGCACCAGACAGAAATGCTGTATCACCTCAAATAAATCACCTTTCAGGAGAATCAATTCACAGTCAGCAGTCACTTGTTGAGTGTGAAGAAAATGATGCTGCAAACCTTTCATTTATTTTTGTTGCTATAGTTGATGCATTCACACACCATCTCAACCTCTATGTAGAATGGTAGAATTTATTTCTACCATTGAACTGAAGAATTGATGAATTTCTCATAATTCCTGAAGCTGCTAATTCCATGGAGCAACTCCATGACTCACTGTACAATCGTACCACCTATTACAAAATTACTGAGTCCTGTATATAAAGGAGTTATAAACACAGGCCAGGACACTCAGTTGCAACAAGGGGTCCTTCCACAATTGCCTTGTATGAATGACTTGCCTTTTTGGATGGATCAGATGTGGGAAGGAGGGGCAATAAGCAGGAGAGATTTTCAGCTCCTGCTGTACTGGGAAGTCCAACCCCATGCAAAACCATCATGAGGAATTTGGGAGGGAGAGTAAATATGATTTCAAAGCATCCTCCTCCCACCACATGTCAGCCACTGCCTATCACAGATGACTTGGGGCAGGGGGGTGTTGCACCAGTGAAGTGGCCAATAGGAACTGGGCAGATCCCATGTCCTGCCTGAAATGACATCACATAGATACTGAAGTTTATCTCAAGAAAAGATAAAAAACCCAACTTTTTTCACATCAGGTCAGAAAACATGAAGTGACCTGATGTCAGATGCCAAAACCCAAGAAAGACACATTGAAATTCTTCTGAGCAGTTTCCTTCATTGTTCCTCACTTATGGCAGAAATCTTGCCAAACTAAAGCAGACTACTTGCATCATTAAATATGCACACTGGGAACTATTAGGGAGGGGCGCTCTTCACACCCTTTCTCCCGTAAAAACTCTCTACACCGTGCCGTCTCTTGCTCCTCTGGAATGAAGCCCCTCCCTTCCATCACATCTGTCTTCAGGTATACATGAAAGACGAGCGAAGGCTGCCTCTTGAGGACCCATCCGGTATCTTCCAGCCAAAACTTGGGAGGTGAGAGGAGATGCCCTCCTTTAACATGTCTGTATAACAAGCTGAGGAAAACTGCATTTTTTTTTAATTCAAGACAGGCAAAGCTGTTTCCATAAAAATAAGAAATGATTCAAGTTTGGCTTATTAAAAGGTATCAAAAGACGTCTGTCACTCTGAAAACTCAAGTTGCACTTCTGGATAAGCTGATAAGATCACCTTCCGGTCTCTGTAACTTCATCCTTGAAATCTTCCTTTTATAAAAAGTAACATCTTTGCTCCTGGGGATGTCCAAGCTATTTCCTGGTAACACAAAGGAGATGGTTTTCCCTCAGCCTTCTTCTGGAATGTTTCGCAGCTTCCCAGTCTAGAGGATCATTCCTCTTTCCTGGAGATCTCCCATCCAAGTTTCATCAGGCCAGTTTAGCTTCCACGCCCTGAGAAAAATCAGCCAGGGACCAAGAATGTATCACTTGCTCGAAACTGGGGGTTATGGCCTTCTTCTAGCCAGCAAAGCAAATGTCAGTGGAAGATCTTCCCCATTCCAATTTCATCCCATGGCTGAAAGAAGAAAGGATGGATGGAAACAGACAGCTGTTTCTGCCCCTTGCCTCTTCCCTGCCTATCTGGTACTCCACATCTGATCCATCAGGCATCTCTTCGGCTGATGAATTTCAGATGTGGCATACAAAAGACTGCCGGTTAGTTCTGAAATGTGACCTTCTAATAGGAAAAACTAAAGTTTCCCCTGCCAGCCGTGACTGACTCCAAGGGGCGGTGCTCATCTCTGATTCACAGCCGAGGGAGCCCGCGTTTCTCCGAAGATGCGTCCGTGGTCATGTGGCTGGCATGACTCTACGCCAAGGTGCATGGAATGCTCTTATCTTCCCACAAGAGATGGTACCTATTTATCTACTTGCACTTTTACATGCTTTTGAACTGCTAGGTTGGCAGGAGCTGGGCAGGCATGGGAGCTCACCCCGTTACACAATGGTGCTTGGGTCTCAAACTCAAGCTGCAGATCTTCCGACTGACAAGCCAAGTATCTTAACCGCTCAGCCACTGCGCCCCCTACCTGCTAATACAGCTGCATTTATTTTACAAAAAAGGTATGTATTATGGCTTTCATTTTCCTCTCCTTCCTATTTCACTTTTCTTCCAGCAACTCCTCCCTCAACACTTCTATTCATCACATATTAAGAAGACAAGGACATTATGTCTTCTAGTTCCATTTTTCCTATTACTTGTCTATTAATCTGAACTCTTCTCCTGCTGTTCCCCTGAAGCTTACCCAGCAAGGTTCCCTCGCTTTCATGCCTTCTCATGCGTCTCCTTCTGTTCTTAATCTTCATTGCCTTATCCAAGCTGTTTAGGAGTTGAGCCTAAACAAGTTATTTAGCCAATGCAACATTATTCTCACCCTTGATGATATTACCTGCTTCCCAACTCAACTAAAACTATCCTAGATCCTGGGTGGGTGTGGTGTTCCTGGCATCCTCCAAAATTTTTCTTTGATCCATCTTCCTGTCTTTCTCCTCAGACAACAAAGATGAACCCCATGCACCTGCTCCATCAAGGCCTCCTTTCATCCCACATTTTTTACCTTACCTTGCCAGCTTGAACCACAAGAAGGACCAACTCTCTTGAAACCTACTGTTAATTGTATTGTTGTCTTCTCCTTCCCAAAGCAGGCCTCCTTTGCAAATCACCATCTTACTTTTATTTGTCTCCCATCTGCTTTTCCTATTATCCTTAATATTACACCAGAGATAGGCACTCCCAACAGGGTGTATATCTATATAAACATTTCAAACATCATTTTTATCTTTGCTTTTCATTTAATTACCTGCACAAATGTATTTCTTCTCACCAGGAGGGAAGTTACCACAACAGCTCATTGGGCACATAGTGTCATTGTGAAGAGAAAGAGAGAAAGAGGGAGGGAGGAAGAGAGAGAGAGAAACTCGAGATAACTCTTTGTAATTCTTATTACAGATAGTCCTTGACTTATAGCCATTCATTTAGCGATTGTTTAAAGTTACAACAGCACTAAAAAGTGATATATGACTGTTCCTCATGCTTATGATCCATGCAGCATCCCCACAGTCACTTGATCAAAATTCAGGCATTTGGCAACTGGCATGTACTTATAGTGGTTGCAGCATCCCAGGATCATGTGATCACCATTTGCGATCTTCCCAGCTAGCTCCTAACAAGCAAAGGCAAGGGAGAAGCCAGATTCACTTCATGATATATGATGCACTTAACAAGTACCAAGAACAAAAATTCTGGCCCCAATTGTGGTTGTAAGTTGAGGACTACCTGTAAAAGGAGGCAGGAAAGTAAACAAATGAAATCATTTCATTTCATGTTTCTCACAGATATTCTGGCAATCAAAATAGATGTCCAAGGGGAATAAGGAGCAACCAACCCATCCTTTATGAAAAGCTGCTCCAAATATTTATAAACCTCATGTCAATCAAGAAAGAATATACTCACTAAGGAAGATGGATAATCATTACTGATTATAGTTACTATTTTACCTCTGTTTCATTAACAGGAAAAGATGGGGAGAAGGATTGCCATAAAATAATAAAAGATTCTCAGCTGATTGCTCTGCAGGTGTCTTCTGCCTGCAATTTATTTATTAAATTTATATGCCGCCGAAATCCGAAGACTCTCGGCGGCTAACAACAGTAAAAAAAAACCAATATATTAAAAACAATGAAAATAGAAATTAAAAAAAAACATTAAAACAAAATAAAAGACCCGGTAAACTAGCGAGGTAGGCAAAAGATTTAGAATATAAAAAGGGGGGTGAAGATGGCTAGGGATCCATCAGCCACCTCCATGCTGATAATGAGCCCCCCCCTGGAGCCCCAGGCCATCTCACAGAGCCAGGTCTTAAGGCCCTTCCGGAAGGCCATCAGGGAGATGATGACATGCTTTCCTCTGTTTCTATAGAAATAACAGCTCAGTTCATCTAATTTATTTGGTAGACAATGCATGTCATGGCAAATTGACCTTGGTGAAGACAGAAGATGATCTCTTCTCGCTCAGACAGAAGGAAATTTCACTTGTCATTTTAGTTTTACTTGCAATTTGGTGCCTATAGCCTATGGTACTTTTGTAATTGCTAATGGTACAAACAACGTTAATTAAATTACAGATATTTCAAAGGTACCAATGTTGTACTGTATATCAGAAATCACATTTGTTCAGTCTCAAGTTAAACTGTTATCTTTGTTTCAAAAAGCTGGCTTGCATTGACTTCCCTTCTCCAATGAATTCTTTGACACTTCTACTTACTTTAGATCATGCCCCTTGTTTCATTTCACGTGTGCTGTTATAATTTAAGAAAGAATACATTGCCAGATTATAATAGCTCCTTGTAAGAACTGGTAAGAGAGATATAGAAAAACACAAAGCATGATATGTTGGGGAAAAATGTTCAGATTTTATTTTTGTTCCATTATTTCATCCAAATTGGGGTTAAAATAGTTTCCCCAACACTTAAGTGCTTTAAGTCACAGGTGTTTTGGGAAGGTTGTACTTTCCAAAGATATAAGGATTGCTAGATCATGCTTGCAACAATCCATCTGCAACATATAAACAATATGCTCCTTTTAAGTACCACAGAACTCAGCTTTCCATTCAGTTATGCTGTTGTTTCTTTTAAAAAAACTTTTTAAATTCAGGTTTGTTATTTTCTATTTAGCAGAGCCACCATGTTCAACTAGATATACATTTATTGTGCTATATTTCAATAAGTGTTATAGGAAGATGCTACTTTACTGATCTTTACAAGTTAAAATTCTATTGGAAATATTTTTTCAAATTCTCATGCTGGACAGAAAATAAGGTAGCCAATCAACAATACATATCTGATCACAATTATCTGGGGAGATTTCAATATGAAATGGGGCAACTTCCATTCTTTTTAAAGTAGTGGTTTTCTTTACTGAATTAATGCCTTTGATTTTTTGTTAGCCTACAATAAGTTACAGATGGATATGAAAAATGACCAGACTCCAAGAATCCTTCCAAATATGTATAAAGACAAGAGACTCACAGAATGAAGATGTATATTCTATTTAAGAAGCAGGCATAAGTTTACCAATAATCTAAGTCCAACTTTGCAAACTTAAGATCAAGCATTAGTTCAATCACCTTTGCCTTTCCTCTCATACTTGGGGTGAACTGTTCCTTTGCTTTTATGTGTGGCAAAAGAACATTTTTCTTTCTCACCGATCTAAAAAGTAAACGTTTAATAATTAATGTCAAACAATTCAGGGGACATGTTTTGTTGTGTTCATGCACATAAAAAAGGTAAAGCTAAAGGTTTCCCTTGCCAGTCATGTCTGACTCTAGGGAGTGATGCTCATCTCTGTTTCATAGCCAAAGAGCCAGCATTGTCCGAATACGCTTCCATGGTCATGTGGCTGCATGACTACATGCCAAAGTGCACAGAATGCTGTTACCTTCCCACTGAAGTTATACCTATTTACTTGCATTTTTACATGTTTTGAACTACTAGGTTGGCAGGAGCTGGCACAAGTAACAGGAGCTCGCCTTGTTACGCAGCATCTGAGCCTCAAACTCAAGCTGCTGACCTTCCGACCAACAAGCCCAGCATCTTAACTGCTAGACCACCACATCCCCCTTTCATGCACATACATGGCAGCAATAGAAGTGCCATTTGACAGAAGAAATAGCTAAGTTTGCAATTTGCAGAACTGCTTGATTTCCTTGCAAGAGATAGATGTGGTTTCTTTATTCTAAAAGGAATTCACAAAAGGAGGAAAAGTCCTCCATTGATCTGAGGCTGTTTTATACTGTTGATGTATTTCTTTCTTTCAACTACCTATAGGGAAACAGTGATATAATTTATCATTATATGCTTGTATTGCCTCCAGCAGCATGGAAGAGATAAGATTCAGATGTTTTCTTGAATAACAATACTTTAAGGCTAAGTGAGAACTAAATGGACTCTGTAAAACCTCTGGGTTTAATAGAGAAAGTTTTGGGGGAAAACCCAAATAGCGAACCACCAGTTTTATGGTTATGGTGCTTGCTTCTGTTGTATTTGCATCATGGTTTGAGGGTACTTCAGAATAATATTATTTCCCATCTCTGTTGCTCAAGATTTGCAAGAAAATATTGGGTAGAGTTCATTCTCATTAAAGTCAGTCAATTTCCTCTGAAGAAAGGAAATGCAAAGTGCCTGTTCTGAAGTCAATAACATGTTCTGCTTTTTTCTCGAAGTCTAACTGAAATGCTGATTATTTGTGCACATGTTAACCCATAAGTTATACAATATAACAAATTAAGTCTACATGTATACACACACAATTGAACACAATGGCATGATACTCTGATTATACTCAATATAGTAAAACATCCCATAACTTATTTTTTGCATTAGTTTGTAAATCAGTTTACAGTTTCATATGCTGGACAAGCAGAGCTTTCAGTTCTTTCGCCTTTATAAGTGGCCTTTGATTTCATTTTTGTCCCTGGAGACAAAAAGATCATGATTTACCCAAAGGAAAAAACACATTAAAACAATATATGAAAAGCCACATTTCCATTCATAGGGGTTGAAACCTCACTATCTCTCAGTGAAGACAGGATGGATAAGGAATATGATGGGGCCTACAGTTAATTGTGCAATCTTAGCACATGTTTTATTTATTGTGCCTTTGAGTTAGTGTTGACTTTTGGTGACAAGTCCCTGCAGTTTTCTTGGCAAGAATTCAGAATTTGCTGTTGCCTATTTCCTAGGGCTGAGAGGTTATAACTGGCCAAAGTCAGCCAGCTTACTTTGTGCTTAAGGCCAGTCTAGAACTCATGGTCTCCCTGTTTCTGGACTGATCCTTAGCTATTACATCAAACTGGCTTCTTCTTAGCAAATGTAAAGTCAGGTAAATGATTAATAATTCAAATACAAACATGTTAGCTTCTGAACAGAAAAAAAACAACAGAGAACACTGCTAGCCACAAAAGCAATTTTTTCTTCCTAAAACAATTCTTCAGTTTGCAATTTCAAGCTGGATGTGGAACAACTATCCTTGGACAAAGTTGCTGTAATGATATCCATTATTTGTAGATGAAGACACAGAAGTATACTATGGAGGCTATGTATAGCTCATTCCAAACACAATAGTTAATACTTTAAGAAAAACTACATAAAATTTGCAACTTCAGTATCAGAACTCTTTCCATAATAAAAAATTAAAGTAATCATTTTCAATTGAGATTCAGCTTCTATTGTTTACCCTGTGCCTTCTGTCATTGAAGTATCAATTGTGTGGTGAGCAAAGGAGGCGTCCCCCTTTAGCAGTTTAAAGGACTGTTTAATATTTTTTGATACCTTATATTATTAAAATGTGTTGAAGTTTCTCACATATAAACTTCTGAAGCTCTAAGTATTTTAAACTAATTGCAATCTCCCATCTTTCTGAGCTCCAATATGCAGCTCCTTTTCTAATTAGTCGAGCAGAAACTACCAAGATTCAAGAAAAAACATGATGCAGGATGCAATGCCTGCATAATTCTGATGAGCTTAGTACATACTTATATACAAGTAAACTTTGGATAATAAAACCAAGTAAAACATTGCTGAGAAATGAAAAGTAAAGCTCATTATTGCAGCATTCTGTTTCCCATATTGATCAGGTAAATGCTTTCAGAAGGATGACTCACAAAGCAGAATAAAATAGCAACTTCTCTTTATTTCCTTCTGTTTGTTACCTAAGATATGTTCTCTATTAAGATAGAAGTTGCATTTCAATCAATAGTATTTTTTTACAGACCTATCCTCCATGAATCCATCTGTCCTATTTGAAAACTCATCAAGTTATTAATTTGGCACTCCACATTACAAGTAATTTAAGATAGGTAGGAGCTTAGAAAGTAGGAAAGTAGACATGACAATAAACAATACATAATAAAAGGATAACTATTTCTACACATCTAACGCTCAGCAGCAGCAAATATTCCTTTGGAAGGACTGTTAGTTTACTTTTTCAGGCATTACATGCTTAAGACATTAACAGGCATTGCTAGGCCGTACTACCCAGAAAATACTCCATGTGGAAAGCAAAAATATGGTGGTTTGGAGGTAATTCTGTGAAATATTATATAGATCTGCATTTAATTCTTAGGTTACCAGATGCATAATGCCTGGGGTTCTTAAATAGTGGTGAATATATCACTGAATTTAGCACGGCTAACAGGCACAAAGTGAAAGACTGATAGGTGATAATCTGCAAAGACAGGATTTAGAGGCACTTTGAAATAGTGAAATATTCTCATTCTTTGGAATATCTCGAGAGCCCATTACAGTTTTAGGCACAAATCCTGGTCCTTTCCTGTGATCTAAGAAAGGAAAGCCACATTGATGCAGCTGTATTTTCTGTAGGCTACTAAGGTCAAATATAATTTATTGTTTCTTTAGATATGGGTATCACAACAGGAAAAAAAGAAAAAAGGCAATCAGGAATAATGGGCCAGGTAAAATCTGTTATTAGTTTTCTGTTAAATTAAGACCTTATGGAAATAAGATGAAAATAAGTTAGCTGTCATATAGATGTCAAAGTTTCCTGCTTTAGAAAAATGAAATAGCAAAATGGAGACAACATAGGAGTTTGTGTATTTGGTATTCTCTGCACATATCAGAAATGAGCACTGAACTGTCTAGGACAATAGATTATTAGTGGTGATGTGAAATCTTGAAATTTAATGTGGATTATGGCTATTCCACTCTTAGAAGAATACAAAGACCATGTAAATCAGTAGATATTAAAACAGATAACAAGATTTCATTAATTAGTGAAGAATTCATCTATCTCTCAAGCTACATTAGTGGAACATTGATACTGACAAAGCTGTTTCTGGTGAAGGCACTATCTATTAATGTTTCTAAGAGTCCACAGATAGTAAAAACATCTGTCAAATCCAGAGGTAATTTAAAGTCATACAAAACCATCATCATTTTTTGCAAATAATTGATATATTAAAGAAAACAGTTCAGGACAATGTCTACTGTACTGTATTGCTCCTGATTACAATTCTTTTCAACAGGAGACTCCAGAGAAGGTAACTTTTGAGTAGTTTACCAGCAACTATGTTCAGCAACCTCTGGGGTAGCAATTGATAATTGATTCCTATCAGTAGCAATCATTCAGCAAGTTACAAGAGGAAAATATCTGACCATCTCTTTAAAAAATAATTCAGCAGAAAAATCACGTAGAAATCTCATTGATGGCTGAGTTGAATTATTTCATTTTCCTCTCTATACTATCTTTAGCAAAATATAATCCAGATATGTGAAATAATTAAAGCTGAATTTTGCTTTAGCATGGATTAGTTTCTGAAAATAACTTAATTTAGAGTAAATAATCAAGCTTCAAATGGCTGAGTTGAGTAACAAAAGAAAAGTCACATTACTGAGGTAGAAGTAGTTATCTTGATGTTCCAACAGTCATATAACTAAAAATAAGCTAAGAATCTACAGGATGCAAAACAGGAAATGTTGAACATCCACCTTAGAGGTATACATTTCCAAGCCACATCACACTAAACGGATAGCCTCAGCAAAGTTCTGAGTTTAGTGTCAATTTGATGAGAGATGAGAGTAATGATAAAGAGTAATGGTACAGATAAGGGAAGATTTAGTTGAAGTCAAGGATCACATATTAAATTGATGACAGATAGCATAAAAATACAGGAACTGGTACAGTTGGAAAGCCTAAAACAACTGTGACTTTGTTTCAGTCACCGATTTTAGGACCACAGAAAATAACTTCCATGAAAGAATTTTGGATACCATAGAATATTTGGAGGGCAATAGCATATATACATCCTCCCCAGGTGGGAGAGATCTTCACTCTAGTTTTATACATTTCAAACAGAAAATCTTTTTTGTAGCCAAAATAATCACATATTTGGAGGGCAATAACACATATGAATCCTCCCTAGCTAGGAGAGGTCTTCACCCATTAAAGTTTTATGTGTTTCAAACAGAAAATCTTTCCTGTAGCCAAAACAATCATGGTGAAACTCAAACCATAGCTGGCATCATAAATCATCATCATCCAGAAAATCAAGCCAAGTCTTCTCAAAATTCACTGTTCAAACAAAACTGACAAAATACCCTATCCATCTGTAATCTAAGAGTGATATTCCATTTGCTCATGGTCTTCTCTGAAAAAACAATAAATACCAGATAACAAGAAACATTACTGCTTGTACTAAATTCTGCGTCAGTGGTGAAATATTGCAACATAAAAAATTCATTCTTTTTTTTGCTATTGTTGGATAATTTACATCTGGAACTAATTTTCATCTTTTGTTTATTGTGGATGTTCATTACATTAAGACTTTGAATAATTCACGCAATTTATGAACACAGAAGGCAAAAATGAGAGTCATGACTTGCACTTTAAATCTAAAAGACTTGCTCCCTACTGTGTCAATATGGCTCATGAAAGTAATTTTGAAGATTTGGTATAGAAACATAATCTGATTGGCTATGTAACAAAATGAACATTTGGACATGTATCCAAAATTGCTGGTCAGTGTACTCTAGACACTGGTATTCTTTCTTCCATCTCTTAGTATCCTGTACAAAAATTTGGGTATATGTAGAGAGGTATACACAATTCAAAAGCTAGGAGTAACCGTGGTAAATAAAATTTAATTCCTGTAAAAGTGAACAGAACAACCAACAAGACTCCATCATTCAAATTTTAGATAGCACCAACAGAATATCTGCCTATAGAACCTATAGATGCTGCATTCCTAATCAAAGATTGAGTATATCACTGTGTTATTAAGACAAAGGAAGTCTTGCTCCACTTAAAGTTTAGAAATAATGCCGATGTTTTACCTTTTCTCTGATTATGTTCATATATAATTAAAAAGCAGAATAAGAGTGGAAAAGAAAAAGAAAGAAAACAATTATTTCAATAAAAACAGAAAGGAAGAAGAAAAAATATAAAACTGCATTTTATCAGAGAAGAAAACTACCAGAAAAAAGTTAAGCAATTGTTAAATTCTTAATGAATTGGGAACACTAAATAAATGTAAAATATAGCAGTGTTGCCCACCCATCTGACATACAGGAAAGCAAAATGCCCTACATATTCTGTAATGGAGGTATAGCTCCATGCACCATTAAATGTAATGTTCCATCACAGATGAGTAAACATGTTGACCTAGATCAGGAGAAAATTAGTTTCACAAGCTCCATTGAAAGCAATGAGGCAAACATGTTGCCATTTCAATGGGGCTGAAGTAGAATTATCTTTTCCTAGGAATGAACACTTAAATGAATTTTAGTACTATTAATGAATTTTTAAAATATAATGCAGACTGGTATGAACTATTTGCAGCAAAAATTAACTGCTTTATTCTGAAAAGATATTTAAGATACATTTATTGGGCTGAGTGATGTTTTGGATTTGAAGGCAAAAATGGTTTGGCACTTCAGATTCAAAGGCATTTTCCTAAAGCAGCCTTACTTTTTCCCCAGGATCTCCTGGCTGCTTGGCATATGATTCAAGGAAAAGATGTGTTTGGTTTAACAAGTTGAAGATAGGTGTTGTTTGCATGTCTATGCACTCTGAGTCAATTTTTCACCTTCACATCTAAAACACTGCACAGTCCTATCACCTATAGCATTCAGAGTGGACCCACTTTATTTTACAAAGAATTCAAAAACAAACTTAAGAGGGATCCAAAGAAGAGTTTAAAGTAGGATTCCCAGAATGAGCAAAATTCTTAAAACCAAATTGCAAATTTAGTTTCTAAAAGTGATTTTAATGTTGCAAAACAAGTCACAATATTAAGACTAATCATAATTTCCTGAAATAAAATGTTTTTCTTTTTTAAAATTATCCTGATTGGTATCATGTTATAAACTTGAGCAATGCATTCAAAAGGTCTCAACACATAATTCAAGTTGATTACTGCATACATTTGTCCCATACAGCAAATGCATAAAAAGGAAAAAGGCTACTGTCTTTGAGCATCCCTATGCCTCCACTTAACTAATACTGGAGAGAGAAGAAAAACTGCCTAGTTCAATCCAGATTTCTTTCCCTCTTTTTGCAGCAGCTAATCAGCACTGTTTGTTGCTGATCATTTTATAGCCAGTAGGGAGTGGGAGGTGGGAAATGCTCACACCCAGAAGGTGGGAAATGCTCACAATCCATCAGTGGATTGGGGACTTTGCCAGCAAGCAATCATTGAATAACAACAACAACAATGTGATTTGGACTACTCAGTTCCCTGAGAAACTATTGTGCTACAGAAACCCACTGCAACTACGAGAGAGAGAGAGAATAAGATCCCAGGAGTCTGGCTATTAAAATTGTTTTTCACTTGACTCTACTAATGTAAGAGTGGTACCTTGAGCTGGTAGCACCTGGGTCTTTCTTTCTGACTTACAGCATATCCCC
>JANHZU010008526.1:23450-38377 GCA_032468055.1 Acrochordus granulatus | reverse complement strand
CATCGCTGCGCATTCACCAGTTTCGGCTTCCCATTCTTGGCAGATTTCACTTTTCCAAAGTTGTGCCAAACTGACTTTTTCCACTGTCAGCATGAATCTTAGTAAACTGATACTTTTCCTTTAGGCTTTCCTTCTGGAATTATTCCTAATTAAATAATTCAAATTTTATTTTTAAATATTTTTTAATGATTTGATGTATTTCCTTCCAATAGTTTTTTTTTGGGGGGGCGGGGGTTATATAATCCTCACATGTAGTAATGTTCCTTCTTTATTATAGCATTTCCATCATTTCTTATTATATGATTTGTCATCTTGTTAATCCCACACTAAGGACATATTTTAAAGTCTACAAGAAACTGAAGTCTTATATAAAACCATAGTGTCACCATGTAAAAATGTTGTGTGGTTCAGGTCCAAATGGTACATAAAATGGCAACAAACATATCAGTGGCTTGCCTACCCTTGACTATTACAGAACAAACCCACGTAAATAGAAAAGTAAAAGGAGAAGCATGCAGTCTGTAAATTGTAAATCTGAAATTACACACAGATAAAGGTAACTGCACTTTAAGCGTGACCCATTCTCTTGCAACTTAGTCAAGGAAAAGGGCTTTTGGAAGGGCACTTCCATTCCAGCATCCAAGTAAGTAAGAGTAAAGCAGGCAAAAGAGCTACGGAATCGCTACCACGCTAGAAGGGAGTTGGGGGGTGAAGGCTCTTCCTAAAATATCCTGATTCACAGCCCACCAACCATGCCAAGCTAAAACCAAGATGCAGAGGAAGTAAGAAGAGCATCCTGGAAAGGCATTTCCCCAGCGGCAAGGTCGCCCAAAGATGGAAAGAGGAAAATATACCCACCACAGAAGAATAGAGTTTGAAAATAATGGGGCCGGTGAGTTGGCAAAATTGAATGGCTTTGCCTAGAGACAATAACTTCACTGAATTTCTTGTGACTCAGATTTCTTACAAGACAAGGAGAAAAATTAACTTTTGATTTGGAGATCTGGGGAAAGATTGGATTGGATTAGAGAAATATTGTAGCTTTTTAAATAGAAGGTTATACACATCTGACAATTTGTTATCTGTTAAAGTTAAGGGAAGAATATTTTATGAATATTGGTATTTTAGTTTGTTGATGATTAGGATTTTAAAATACTGGTACTATTTGTTTAAATTTAGAGAACGGTTGTATTGTTATTATCTCAGGACTAAGAGAAAGTCAGAGGTCATCTTTGTTATAAATTTGTTTGTTGTCTTTTTTGTCACTTTCAGTTTGCTTTGTTATTCCCTTTCCCTTCCCCCTTTTATGTTAATTTGTATTTTACCTGAAATTTAATAAAGATACGATTAAGAAAAGAAAGAAAAGTATCTCCTCAAGGAAAAGAGCAATTCTTTATAGTTGTGTACGTCCTGGAAATCTGAGCAGCTCGGCTGATCTCAGAAAGGGGAGGCCCCGGAAATTCCAGGGGTGAAGACTACATCAGAACGTCCCTGCAAGAAAGCAACCCCAAACCCTTCAAGTTCTGTGGCTGAGGAAAAGGGATGGCTGTGTCCAGCAAGCCCACAGAGGGTGATTTCAGTCGAAGTCTTCTTTCTTTGCAAAAGGTAAGAGGGGACTTTGCATCAGCTCCTCCAGCTCTCAGTAACTGCAACTGAATCGAAGACTTGATGACCGGTTGCATTCCAAGTAAGGGCAGCCACAATTGCTTGCTCTGTCCAGTTGAAAAAGCTGTTCATCTTCTCGAGCAACCAGAACATGGATTTAAAACCTGAAGCCTGTTCTGGAAGCTTAGGGATGAGAAGCCCAGTTTTAGGTGATTTCTTTGCCCGTCAGGGGTAGATCAGACCTTCTTTCAGCTAGGCTGGACCTACTCTTTCCTCTCGCATGGCATTAGATTTTTTCCACTAGATCTTTCAAATGTTTGGTAAATCATTACAGAACTTAAATATCAAACACTAGACACAACCAGGAAGCAGGTCTCTCATAAACTGCAGTGGACAGGCCAGGTCCACTGGGAGACAGACTGGAAGGCCACAGACTGGGAGACATGGGTACATGCCAGGATTTTGAATCTGACATTTTTCAAGCTTCAAAATCACTGTCTCAGAACTTGAACTCTCCTCACCATACTAAAGTTTTCTGAGCTTCGAACACTCTTTGAACAACTGGAGCACTTCAGTCCTCATAATACTTCAAGAAAGATAGGCACATACTCAAAACATTTTTGCTCCCATGATTCAATAGCCTTGAGTGAGAAGCAAAGATTATTCATGCTAACAGCACAGACGCAGCAGCAAAACATCCAGGACAGAGGTGATATGGGTAGTGAGGTTTGGAAGGTTAATGAGGACCACCTTCCCTCCACCAATGGTGAAATATTGCCTGGGCCTTGAAGCAGCATGCCTGAAATCCCTACAAGAAACTGTTCTGACACCTAATAACATCACTGTGTTTTTGCCTGGGGTGAATAATGCCACTGAATGCCAGAATAGAATCACTGCTTTTAAAACTTTCTCTCGAGCACATTACTTCACTGTCCTTTAAAAAATATTCTAGAAGGGCAATTTAATTTGAAAACATTAGGATACAATTAAAGATATTTGATTGCTGCTTTTCAAACAACCTTCTGTTTCTTGTAATGGAAGGTCCACCCAAATTCCCAGTTCATTTTATGAAAGGTCTGGAAGCAGGAAGCCAGCTCCTGAACACCTGCAGGATGACAACAGAAATTGGTGCACAAAAAAGTAGAGTTTTATGTTCTGAGAGTGAGCAAGAGAGAGCTGGAAAACAAAGAAAAGGTGGAGAGATACGGGAGTTTTCTTTAGTGGAAGGTTCAGTAATATGCATCATAGCCTGCCTCCTTTCAAGCCAAATATTTTGTCATTGGAGCAAAGAAAAAGTCACAGGTGCGTGGAGAGGATATAAAACTCAGTTGACTCCAACAGCAGCCAAAGAAATCCTTCTTGTCTTCTTGGGCAGGTGCAAAGAGATATACCAAGTTTGCTTTATGCTTAAATGCAGAACAAAGGACTGGTACAGAAGTAGATCTGTGAGTGGCCACCACTAGCCTGTATGCTGCTCTGCCCAATTTGCATGTGGAAAAAACTGTGTGAGCTGTGAAGGAGGCACATGTGATGTCCAGTTCTCTATACTTCTACAAGATGCACACTTTTCTTCAAAGTTGCTGGCAACCTGCCCCAAATGTTGCCTTCCACACAACAAGAAATGCATGGATAATTTACCTAGTAGTTAAACAAAGAGCTGTTGATGTTTTCTTCTCCTTCACTGGCAAAGTTTAAGCAACAGCTCTTAATCAATCTACTGCAAACTATTTTGGAGTAATATAAGAGTGGAGCAGAATTAAACAAAATAGGAAAGAAGCAAAACTCAGCACCATTTCAAGCCCAGCATGCCCATGGCCCTAACCCCTTCTCTCCTTCACCACTCCGAGATCAGGAATCTTGAAACTGGGGGTTCAAATGAAAAGGAGTGCTGTGTGCTGTGGAAATCTTGTGCATTTCAGAATGAAAAGACAGGTCAAGAAGAGGACGGGTCTGCTTGCCATCCCTTTAGAGATAGTAGACTGGGGATCAAATTGCATAAATGAAACATGTTTTTCAGGTATTGTGACCAGAAGAGCACATGTGCAATGGGAAAAAGTTCAGGCAGAACATTCAGCCAAGTTCCTGCATTACTGCAGATCCAACCAGTTCTTCTACCTATGAGTACATTCATGTGGGGAAGGCAACTCTAAAGACAATTCAAGGTTTGAGAAACTGTTGCTTCAGCCATGTGTTTAAAACCCACAACTTAATTTTCACTGTTGCCTTATGCCCACCGAGGGATGGTTGGCAATGTGGCCCCTGCCAGGCCCCGTTATTCACGCTTATGGGTTAGCCCAGTTTTTCTCAACCTTAGCAACTTTCAGATGTATGGACGTCAACTCCCACACTTCCCCAGCCAGCATACTGAAGTTGATATCCGCACATCTGAAAGTTGCTAATGCTGAAAAACGCTGGGCTAGGCAGAATCCAGCCAGGGTCTAGTGGATAAATCCCATCAACAACAGGCATTGCAGGGGCCATCTAAGTAGAACAAAAATCCCTCCAGTCATGATAGATTCTTGATGATTTCATGGACCCAAGCAGCTTGTTTTATGGCAACATAATGAAGACGTTTGCTGTTCCAATTGGTCAGGATATTATCAGATTTCATTCCCTCATGGTCTCCCATTTCATAAAAATTAGGCCCAACTTTGTTTTTTTTCCCCAGATTAAGTTAGCCACATGCAGTTCTCTGCCAGGATGCACGTTTGCCTAAGAGGAGAGCAAACTGACCCTGGTAATTGCTATTAGGTGATTCCCTGATGCCTCTGGGCAGCAATAAAAGCATCTCATCCCTTCTCTGATGAGGGGAACAGAAAGTTCTGGACAGCCACTACCAAAGCAGCAAGCAAAAGAGGAGGAGGAGGAAGAGGAAACCATGGCAAGCTCTAATCAACCAAGCCCAGGAACAACATGCCAGACTAGCTGGCATTTGCCTTCAGATCCAACCCTTGAGCCAACACCCTTCTTCCCATTCTATGGTTGTGGTTAAAACATCACAAAAAATGCTTTAGAAATATGTTCAGGCTAATAGAAGGACATTTAAGGTTGATTATTTTCCCATTTACTGTATATCCAATAAAACTGTTGGTTTCTAATTGTGTTTGGAAGACCTCTCCATTGCCTCCTGGCCAGATTAAAATAAACTATGGCTCATTCAATTGCCTGAACCCAGTCAGTCCTAGAAGTAGCTTCAAATATAACCACAGGTTAATGGGTGAGAGGAAATGCTTATATAGGGAAAAAGGCCAAGAATATGAAATCTTTGGATGCATTAGGCTTTGCTTTAAATCTCAAAATAAAGAATTTTCTGCCCACTTGAACCAACGTAATATAAACATATTACCAGAATTTAAAAAACCAACTGTTAACTACTTTTTAATCAGAAGGGGGAAAATAATTCTCCAGAGTAAAATGCCTGTTTCCCTAAAACCCTCTTCTGGCTAAGAATGGAGGCAGGATTTATTCACAACCACCTTCCAAAGAAAGCCATCCACAAAACATGTTATCAGCCCAGCTGCCTATGTGCACCAGAGGAATTTGCTAAATCAACTCCACTGGCCTTCAGATAGTCAGTTGCAACCAAGCTAGTGCAACCAATCCAGGTCTACAGCCTTGAACAACACAATATCCCTGGCCTCCATCAGCAGCATTATCCCCAAGGTGTATATCAGCTGCAGCTCTAAGCCCCACACAAGGACTTTCTCATCACCTGTAACTGCTTGCATGCATTTACCAATTAAAATGCCAGGATTCTAGGATACCACTTGGAGCAGAAATAGAGAAAAGCAACCTGCTTTCAATAGTGATCACATCCAAGTGCTTTTTCCTGGTGTCTCCAAAGTGATAAAAGCAGTACTATGTTGAAAAAGAGCAGAACAACTCATGTGTGAGAAAAAAACAGAAGAAGAATAATTATTTCCCAGCTTCCTTACACTTTTATGGACTGAGTGCTAATGGTGAAGTTGCGGGCATTGTCAACTACAAGGAATTGCTATTAACTGCCAACATTTTGGGCAACTTGCAAACCTAAAGAATCTTATTTGTTTACTTACTTTATGTGTATATCATCCATTCCCAAAGGCTTTGGACAGCTATTGGTCTTAAACATCACCCTTCCCTCAAAAATAACATACAGACCCATCCATAAAATAAACAAAATTATCAAAATTATGTCCTCAAAGGCAAATATACAATATAGGAACATTTTTTATACAAAATATATACAATCATGCATCTGTCAGATTCAAGCTTAAAGTCTGTGATAAAAACTTAACTTGAAATAAAGCTTACTGGTTTCTCCAGAATCTCAAACCAATGATGTTTTCAAAACAAATCCCAAATATTTGTTGAACACTAGAGGGCAATGTGGAAAAAGAGTTACATCAGTGTGACAAGGACCTCATGGCTTGTATGCACTATTAATTGCAGGGCCTGCTTAGCAGGTGGATTTTTAAAATGTCTTTGTGGGGTTCAGCATACCTGGTCAACAACATCATTAAGAATGTGTTGTTGATAGTTGTGATCCACCCAATGGCAGCACCTAGAACACCTTGATCTTGGAAAGTGAAACAGAGTCAGACCTTGTTCATACAACTGGAAAAGCTCAGGGTTCTAAGCCAGTCAAAGAAATAAAAACAAATCTCAGAATAAGACAATGACAAACTGTAGAGGTGGGGAGGCTGAGAAGGCAGCAGCTTAACTAAGGGTATGTTATGGCTAAGAAATTTAAACCAGAAATATCCCTTAACTTCTAAAATGTGTTTTAGTGTGAGATCTTCTGTTACTTCTCCTGCTGGAAGAGTAAACACTGCAGTTTCCTGGCTAGTTGACACTTCTTTGAACTCTTAAAATATGTGGACATATTTTGAAAATCACTGATGCCATATTGCAGCAGACTCATCCTACTTAATAATCTCCTCCAGGATCCATTACTGATCATTAAGTTAAATGAATGTTTCCCATAACAGTATGAAAGAGATGGTGTTGGGTGCTGGTGTTTGTTTTGTTTGGTCTATGAACATGTTAACTGCATAGGTCTTCTTTGCTATTTCAAAAAATAAACTAAACATCCTCCTCTTAAACATATGGTTAAAGATAAGTTAGCAAGCACCACATAAATATTCTGCATTTGACATTAATTCCTAATTTTAATTTTTCTGAGGAACTCAAGAAAGTTGGGAGTTCAGGAGGGGTCCTTACCTTGAGAGGCAGAAAAATCTGGGATTTGTCAGGACCTTGGAGAGCTCAGCATTGGCTTGGTTCACTCTCAGGATAAAAGCCATTGTTTTAATGCCTTTTTTGGGCAGGGAGATATTTGGGAACTAGCTGATATTTTAGCTTCATTCTTGGCTGCTACTAAAATCTTGTCTTAAAAAACCCTTGATCCTTTCTAAAATCTAAGACCTCTTTTCAGAAGTTAGAGAGAAAGCCTGAAGCTGAGCTTTCAAATGATGGGAGGACCACACCCACAGGCTGGACAGGCAGAAACATGGAGGTGTTGAGAGCTTCCTTTGAATTAATTTAAGATTTATCTCATTTGAATCTCAAGGAATGTCATCCATTATACTGCAGCAAAGTTAACATGTATTTATATATATGTAAAAAAACCTTGTGAAAATTAATGACAGCCATCCATAAACATCTTACTTGCAAATCCATTACTTAATTAGGGGAAACTACTTACAGCATGCATTATGCTCTTCTTGAGGATGAAATTAAAAGTCCCCATTTTGTTGGGATGAAGTATGATTGAAAACAAACAATAGCTATAAATGAGGCATTTCTGAGGCATTTAAATTGAATGATGAGATCTTCATTTTCATCCCACCCAGAGTTGCTGTATCAGTGAAATGGGCAGCATAAAAAAATTAATAAATACATAAATCTTAAAAGTGTCTTATAAAAATGCATGCAAATTATGTTGAACTACACCTAGAACCAATCCAGTCTACCATCTACTATGTAATAATAGTCATTTAGTTGCCGAATCAAGCTTATACCATAGCCATATTGTGGAATAAATAACAGTTCGTTATTTATTACTTAGCAGCACTGCTGAAGGTCTTCAATAAAATGAGCAGCACCAACTGTATGACACAAACTGTGTGTGTTCAAGAATATAGACCTGGCCTTGGGAAGGGAAGGAACAATCAAATTGGTACTGGAAAAATTTCAGGAAATATAATCTTGTATACCAAGAAAGTGGATAGTGTGACATAAAAACTCAGAGCAATCCTGCCTAAAAAGCATAGCCCTCTATGAAGTTGGGTAGCAATTTAACACACATGCAGGGGCCTACTTGGGGCCTGTTTCAAAATGTGCCAACTGCCCCTGAGGATCAGCATACAGAAAAGCAGATCCCTTGATCTGCTAAATTCAGCTAAATCCATCCTACCTACTCAACAAGAAGACAAATACTTCATCGCCGTGAAGGGTATTGTCCCTTTGTCAAAAATATTCCACAACTGCTGTCCTTCAAATCCTTTTCGTGCCAAATTCTCAAATGCTGACAAATTGTTTTAATCCCATCATGTCAAGCTAAACATTCTCTTTTGGTGATCACAGAAGTTCTGATCTTTGTTGTTGTCCCCAACTAGGACCTGCTCTTCCCACATGTGAGCAAAATTTCTTGATATTCATGTTACTAGTTTCCAACAGAATGGAAGGACATGAAAGAAGGCAAGTGTAGCTTGGGAGGAGGCAATTTCCTCCACCCGGTTCGGAATAAGTATTTTCATGGAAATTGTATGGCAGGAGATATGGCCCCACTGACATGTGGTGAAAAGCCTAATGAAGATTTGGCTTTATGTTGTAGACTAGCTTAATGGCTTCTGATGAGAATGTTTCTATTTGCAAGGATGTTCTAACAACAGAATCCTCCAGGCTTTCCTGTGTCAACATCCGTGCATAACAACAATCATGTAATTTTCCATGAAACTCTATGTTTCATTATGATCTTTCCATGCTGTATAAATAACACACAACACGGAGGCAGTGCTTCAGATTAATTGGTCCTGAACCAATCAATATTTTAAGTCATCTTTTTATATTATACTTGTTTCACCGAAGATGATGAAACACATTCATAAATCTCCATCAACAGCAAGTAGCAACTCTTTCAGAGATTTCAGGTTACATTTCAGCATCTACATTATTGTCATTTATACACACAGAGCTTATTCTCCTGTAAAGTTGGACGAAGCTTTGGGAGAATATATAATAATCTTCTTTCTAAACAGGGCTACTTCGCGTGATTGCATTCCCCCACAGAGACAAATGAAAAAAAATGGGACATTTGATGAATGTGAGGAAAATAAATGTTTAACTCACTGCCATCTTTTAAAGGATAAAAAGCCACTCACACCTTTAAGAGGAACATTTTAAAGGAAAGTTTAAACTGCAACCCTTTATTTCCTATCTCCAGTTAATTCCACGGCTGCTGAGGAGAACATCAGAATGCGCATATCAAATGGCTGGAGGGGAGGTCTGAACTTCACTATGTCCCATGCTGTGCCCCTCACCTACGACCAGCAGGCTTTACTGGAATCTAACACTTCCTAGTCAGCCTTCCCTCTCACATTCATTTTACCAGCCCTGCCTGCTCTTCCATCTCTGCCAAATGCCTTCTCCTGTTTCTGATGAGAGCTTGAAATTTTCTTGCCTGACTTTCTAAAGCACTGTTTCTTCTCCTCCTCCTGGGCTCTTGTCATGACTTTGCACTCTGTCTAAAAAGGCTGAATCAAGACCAAATCCAATAAGGGATCAGCACAAGCTTAAAACTTGCCTAGTTTCTCACAATCTTACTGAGCAAAATGCGGTTTGCATCTTAATACTCTCCCATAATAGCTTGACAAAAAATAAACAGTAAGTCAAAAGCATTCTTGTCTATTTCCCTCCCTGTCATGCAGGCTTGAAACCTAAAATTAAATTAAAAACAGAATAAATGTGAATGAAATTTAGTTCCCACATTCCCTTTTTTGGCACTCTGGAATTAGATTAGGAAGCACCATAGGATGTGCCAAGTATTTCATGCTAGTATCATATTTCCTCGTATAAATAAACTAGAGGAAATTGCTGTAAGTTCCGTTTGATTTTCCAGATAGACTCTCAAGTCTGGACAGTTCTACAATGCCAGTTTCATGAAACAAGCTTATTACTTTAGCTTTCAAATATGGAGCTGCCTTCCAAAAACTTTGGGACAATTTCCTCAGTTAATTAAAGTAAGTGCTTCAGTATGTCATCTGTTAACATTCATCACCTCAAATCTTTCCAAGATTCAAAAAAAGAGCAAAGTCAACTAGGAATGAAACTAACTAACATCAGTATTATGAAGAAGGAACTGCTGGACTTTTTAACAGGGATTAATCCAATCTTCTAACAACCTACTGATAACAAGCTGGATTTATTAGAAGCAAATCTTGACAGCTTCATTGCAAGCCATTATTTACATAGATAAGACAGTTACAAAGTTTTCTATTTTAAAGACAGAAAAAGACTCATGGATCCTGAAATGTTACAGCATGTCCAAATGAACATGTTAATGGTCCTTGCACAAATATTCCTTGTTAGTAACTCCCACCCAACCTCTCCCAGCCCTGCTCAATGGGCCTTCATGACACAGCTTTATGGCAGAGGTAGGAAAGGGTATTGCAAGCTGGAAAACAATGACTAAGCACATCATCCTGTGTACTTTCTTGGTTTCATCATAAAACATCACAAGTATGTGTTCATAGGTGTGGACACACAAGAAACCACGGGGAAAAAATTGTTCCCCAGAGATCACAAAACATGGATGCCCAATTTGGCACTAAGACTTTGTCTCTGAAGCTCTGGATGGCTACATTTTGCATTGGTTATGACCCAGGTCCTAGCCAGTCCATAGCCATCCATTCTTTCCTAAAGAAAGCCCCTGGAGGGCACATGTGACATCCACAAGTCAGATCCTTCCAAAGACTTGAGTTTTGGAAGTAAGGTCATGGCTGCTCTTGGACCAAGCCAATCTCAAGACAACCAGGCATCTGAGATTATGGAGTAGAAACCCCACCATGTTTAACAGGACTTAGAGTGCAGAGATATTTCTCCAGAGCACATGGGATTCCTAACACAGAGATTCACTTAATACGTTTTAAGTGTAAAAAAACAATTGTAAACACTTTTATAGTAACATACTTTAAAGAACACACCCTCTTTCAAAATATATAACCCCACAGGGAATTGGGTGCCCATTCCTTAAAAGACCGCCATGCTACTGAGAGAAATGCTTCTTATAGTGTGGATTTACCATGAAGAATGTTCTCTAGCTTTTTCCTATGAAACAAAATATATATTTAAAAAAATGTTTAGGGAGATCATTAATTTTTCTTTTTAGTGCTGATAAATACCTTTGTAAATGTACATTTCTCTGCATTAATTGATTGTATGGGCAATTCCACCTGTGGCAGAGATCAGTGAAATCCCACCACTTGGATTTATTCTGAGAAATTGAATCTGACTTGCTGGAAAAAAATTAGCTTACACTGTTTACCAAGGAGATCCAGCAGACAACCATGGGAACTGGGACTTTTCTCCAAAGAAGGGGGCTTGCAAGAAGAAGGACCACACAGCTGCTGTCATTTTTATCTCTAAGTAGTCTCTTTTACTGAAATAGCATGAATTGATTTACAGCTTAAGGGTTGCAATCTGTGTCACAGGAGCTCACAAATACATTTACCCACTTGTTAAATACTGTGTATTTCATAGAAGCAATCCGATGCAAGTAAAGCCAAGTGTCCATATGGAAAGCAAACCCTCTTTCTGGCAATTCATTTAGAAGCCTTCTGACTGATTCTCCACCATAAAAACTGCCCATCCTCGACCCAGATTTCGGAGAGAAAGTTGCCTTTTCCATTCCTGAAAATGAGAACCCCTCCCTAAGTTAACATTAACTGGTTTAATGGGATGGATTGAGGGTCTCTGCACCCAGGCAGAGCTAACCTTCTGGAGCCTTTCATGTCAGCAATTCGACCACACAAAGCCATCGCAAAGCAACACTTGCTTCCCAGCACGGAACACACCCATCAGCGCCTCCTCGCATAAACAAAAACCAGCATCTTCCTCCCTCTTGCTAGAACGCGAGCAAGCCCAATGCCATGCCACACCACCTTGCAGGACAATAAAATAATGTTTGGAATTTTACCTTTTTGCCTTTCTTCTTCCGATGAGCAGGTTTTACATGCTTCTCTTTTGTTTCTTCACTCATTTTTCAGCCCAGAAAATACTCCTCTACCAATCTCTCCTGGCATTCCAAGATCCAGAGACGCTGGAAATATCAGAGCACGGAAACCAAAGTCCATCTGCTGACGTTTCTCAGGCAAGGAATGGAATAAGTCTGCTTGAATACAGTTCCTGCTCTCCCCAGGCGAGCCCACAGCCTTCCTCTCTGGGGTTGTTTGTTTGTTTGTTTATTACCTTCCTCTCTGTTAAGGAGCCGAGAGAAACCACGATTCCTCTGGAAAAAAACGCCCACTTGCTTTGTTCGACTGCTGCCCCTGGGGTAGGATCTTGGCAAGCATCTGCAGCTTGTTCCGCCCAGAGAGCCTTCTCAGCTCCAAATGCTCAACATGAGCAGAGCAATCAGCAGCAGATCGCTGACAAGTCTCAGAAGGTCTGGCCAGCCAATGAATCGCTGCTCCTTGTGGATGGAGAAGTTGCTCCAGTTCCCTGTGCACAAATGCTAGCCCATGTGCTGAAGGGCTCACACTACCAGCAGCCAGAAAGGAGCCTCCAGGAGATGGGTGGGGTGGGGATCTACAGCCTGATCTTTACTGTTGTCTGATCAGTTCAACATTACCAATGTGGCTCTGCACCCACCCAAGATTAGATGACTAGAGAACCCCACAGAATGGATGGTTACACTTCTCCAACACCCAATCCTCCAGGAGCATGTGAAACTGCCTAGACTAATATTGACTTTTCCTAGCCTGTTAATAATTTATCCCAAAAAATGCCTAATGTTTCCATAAAACAGGGTGAGATTTTTTTCTCTCTGTTTTGCCAGTCATTGAGAAATAGGAAATTTACTGAGGGTCCTTCCCGACTCTGATCTCAATGTGCCATCTTCTCTCAGAGAAAGTGTCACTAAGGGAGCATGGGATCTCCAGACATGTGGGGGATATCAGGACCAAAGACCCCCATACTGATGGAATTTGTTCACGTAACTGCTTTGGCAGAGCAGTTCAGTCCCCACACGCAGTTCATAAAGTAGATGGCAGCAACATTATGTCACTTCTAGACTTCTACACACTCTCAAAAGTCTGTGGATAAAAAAATATATAAGGATTCCCCCCCCCCTTATAGTCAGTGATCCTTATATTCAGTGGCTGGAACCCAAAGCACAATAAATATATCCTGCTCCTGTCTTTTAGCTTCTGTTTGCAAGAGCATCTCCCCCAGCCCAAATTCAGGAGCCTCCAGAGTGGCGAGTTGGAAGGGCGGTCACTGCAATGCAGGTCTGCTCACTCGCCTCAGAATGAATGCATTCAGTAACCTCTTCATTCAGATGAAGGCCAGCATGGAACCTGCCCTGGTCACAAAGAGAAGCCTTCCAGCCAGTACCATCTGGCTTAGTTTTTTGCCTCCAAGAGAAAACAAGTTACACCAAAGAAATGACTATCCCCTTGCTGTCAGGCTGAACTTAGTGGATTTTTTATTATTATTCCAACTGGCCATTGATGTCCACAGTGTCAGCAGGGTTTCCTTGAAGCTCTTCTGCCTGACAGTTTTTGGAACCAAATCTAGATTCAAGGCTTTCCGAAACAAGCATTCTGCTTCTCTGCTCCTCTCTTAAGTCAACCTGTGAGCAGAATAATCCATATCTCAACAGTTATTCTCTCTAGCTCTAGTTCAACTGATACCCTCCAGATACTTCAGTTGGACATATCAAAGACTCTGAGGCTTGGAGGGGAGGGAGTTGAAGTTCAAACATCTACATGACAGCATCTTGGGCAGGCTGCTCAACATATCATGGGACTACAATTCCTTAGTAATCTGGTCAGGATAAATAGAGCTGATGAGAACTTGAAGGGTGCTGCAGTATGTACCCTCTGTTATATGCCAGCCATCCAGACTACAATAAGCAACTGTACTCAGTACTAGATATGTAGTTCAAATAAGATTGATGACATTTTCATACAGATAATCCATTTGTGATGTGACCACTGTGACCAACATATTTGCTAGGATCAAAAAATGTTTTAGAGATGGAAAGTGTTGTATCTATTTGTAACTGAATCATGTAACAATTAGCTAAACACTATATTCTACACATTATTTTTATCAAAAGAAGGAAGGCTTAAGAGTATTGAACCTAATGCAGTACAAAATGAGATACTTTTTGTGCAAAGCAGATCAAGAAACTCTTAATCGAAGGACTAGGAACAGAAAAATGTTGATATTCTCCTTAATTATCATTCTCAATAGCACGTAATAGTGGCAAACAGAGAGAGTGACTTCCAGTCTAAAATCTTTAATGTAGCTGATCTTTGGCAAAAAAATAAATTGATCTTATTAGGTTCCAACAATCCAGAATGCATCTGTTCATACAACAGTATATCTCTTTTCTATATATGTATATTTCCATCTCCACCTCTAGAAAGATCAGTTTGCACGGGGAAAACCAAACATCAGACAAAAATATCTACTCTACTCTTAAATATCCAACTAGTAACTATCAGTGGCACATGGAAGCATTCACACCTGTAAGAGGAAAGGCATAGTTCAAAAGAAGGTTCATCCTCTCAAGATGAAAGAAACAGACAAAGCTATTTATTCCATCTTCCTCTTTACCTTGGAACAGACAGAAAACAGGAGAAATCCAGTCTCTTTTCTTGATTTGCATTCTTGTTTCTGCTATTAAGCAGGAGAAAGAAAAGTGCTCTCTGCTGGCTGATTTGGAAAAAACCCAACACTTAAATCTACAAACTCAAAAAACCCAAGTGACTTTTCTATGGAAAAGCAGGGAGGCCACTTCACACTTCATTCAATTTATATGTGACTTATCATGTTGACCTTTAGGAGTCCTAAAATATTGTAAGTGTTCACATGAAAAAAGCTAAAATGGATGAAAATGATGCACAGAGTTACCCAAGTCATACAGTATCTGTAAACCTGCAAGGAAAGGCTCCTTGTCAAATGTGTGATCAAACTAATCAGATATGTGACTTTGCCTTAAGAAATATTGAAACTAGTGTAACTAAGTTCATTTCAAATAAATAAAATCCAACAGATCAACACACACTCAGACCCACAGTGCTCTATGTTCCTGTGAGGTACAATTTCCAAAG
>JANHZU010008523.1:22862-34834 GCA_032468055.1 Acrochordus granulatus | reverse complement strand
GGAAGGAAGGGAGGAAGGAAGGAAGGAAGGAAGGAAGGAAGGAAGGAAGGAAGGAAGGAAGGAAGGAAGGAAGGAAGTAAGTCCTGGAACTTATTCACTATTCAATATAATACATTGAAAAGATTCTTTAGCTCCTTAGCTTATTATCGAGCAGAGGAAGCAAATACTCAGGAATTCCTTCTCAGTGGTCACCAGTGGAATAAACCAAGGGATCCCTATAAGCAGAACCTGCAAGATTTAGTTTGCTACACAGGAAAAAAAAATCTAAATTTCTTTCTTGACTAGGAGTACAAATTCAGACTGGGGGAAAAAAACTAAACTTTCAAACAAACACACAAAGAGATGCTGCTGCCAATATATCACTGCATTATATCTTGTAATATCTGGACTGCCAAGGACCTACGCACGGGTCCTTTTTGTGGACTTCAGCTCAGCATTTTCATCCCAGAAATCCTTTATCATAAACTGAGCAACTCACCATACCTGCCCATACCTGTAAGTGGATAACCAGCTTTCTGACAGATAGGAAGCAACAGGTGAGGCTGGAGAAAATTGCATCCAGGATTCAGACAATCAGCATTGATGCTCCTCAGGAATGTGTGTCCTCTCCACTACTTTTCCCCCTCTACACAAATGACTGCATCTCTGGCCCTATGGCGCAGTTGAAACAACCTGGAGTTGAATGCACTCACACCTGTAGAAATGGCAGTGGATTTTAGAAATAGACCTATTATTTTACCCAACTCACCATATTCAGCAACATAGTATCAGTAGAATAGTCCTTCAAAAGACAAAAAATGAGCAGCTAACATCAGCATCAAGGCATATCAGAGGATGTACATCATGTACTTCCTACATCAGTTCAAGAAGTTCAATCTGCCTCAAGAGCTGCTGATACAGTTCTACAAAGGAATTGTTGAATCTGTCCTTTGTACATTATTACTATCTGGTTTGGTGCAGCAACCGTACAGGACAGGTACAGACTCCAGCGTATAGTCAAGATTGCAGAAAATATAATTGCAACTATCTTGCCTTCCATAAAAGACCTGTATACTGAGAGGGTCAAGAAAATGGTGGAGAAGATATCTGCAGACCATTCATCCTGGACACTACTTGTTTGAACCTCTTCCATCTAGTAGGTGCTACAAGGGCACTACATATCAAAACTACCAGACATAAGAACATAATATCATCTACATAACATAGTACGATCTACAAGATAGACAGAGCAGAAGCAGAGAATTCTAATAAACCCAGAAATTCTGTCTAATGTATCTACCTGTTAATTTCAAACATTATAGCACCTTCTATTGAGTACACATTTACAGAATAACATTGTTTACACATTATCTTACCATTGTCATTGATGTTGCAAGTATACTGAGAGCTACTATACTGAAGTGAAATTCCTTGCATGTCTAATCATGCTTGGCCAATAAAAGTATCTAAAATATGGCTCACAGTAGCACAAGACCTACAAAGTGGGATATTCAAATTGTAAAAACAATAAGTATTTTACTAAGCTGGTCAGATACCTGTTTGAAGTAATAAGAGAAATAAATGGACAATTAAAAGCAACCTAGAGGAAAGAAGGGGAAAGGATGCCTTTTAAGGAGGCTCTGGTTCACCCCCTCCTCAGAAAAAACATCTCTTGATCCCACCCATCTGGACAATTTTATCCAGTCTCCCACCTTCCCTTTCTAGGGAAGATGATAGAAAAGGTGGTGTCTAGGCAGCTTCAGCGGGTCCTGGATGAAACAGATTATTTTGACCCCTTCCAATCAGAATTCAGGCCCAGTTATAGGACAGAAACAGCATTGGTTGCACTTGTTGATGATCTCTGGTGAGAACGGAATGGGGGTAGTGCATCCATCCTTGCTCTCCTTGACCTCTCAGTGTCCTTTGATACCATTAACCATGGTATCCTTTTAGGCTGGCTGCAGGGTTTGGGGCTGGGTGGTGCAATTTTGTGCTTGTTTGGCTCATTTCCAGGACCCAATCACTGTTGATAGGGAGTGGGAGGTCCAGTTCACAGCCATTGCTTTGTGGCATGCTGCAGGTCTCTGAATTCTCTCCACTACTGTCTTCACATGAAGCCTCTGGGTGAGATCATTTGCCACCATGGGATGAGGTACCATCAGTATGCTAATACTGATACTATAATATGCAACTTTATATCTCCATCTCTGATAATCCAAGTGATTCTGTCACTATCTTTTTGCGGTGCCTGTGGGGATCTGAATAGTGGACAACAGGCTTCGGCTGAACCCTGGTAAGACCAAATGGCTTTAGGTGCATGGAGCGTCAGGATCCGAGATTTTAACATCTTTAGTTCTGGATAGTGTTGCACTACCCCAGAGAGACCTGGTACACAACTTGGGGAATTTCCTGGACTCACAACTCCTGCTCAAAGGTGGCTGTCATGTCTAGGAGAACCTTTGCTCAAGTTTGTGTTTTGCACCAGTTATGCCTTTTCCTGGATTGGGAGTCCCTGTGCTCAGTCACTCAAATTCTGCTCATTTCTCACTTGGATTACTTCAATGCACTCTACATGGGACTACCATGAAGAATATTCATAAGCTACAATTGGCAGAGAACACAGTTCTTGAAACCTTTAGGGTGGCCCATGTTACACTATTGTTCTGTGAGCTGTACTGGTTGCCAGTTTGCTTCTGGATCCCATTCAAGGTATTAATTATCATCTTTAAAGCCCTTTGTGGCATTGGTCTAGGTTACCTGAGGAACTGTCCCACACTGAGGGGATTAGCCTACTCCACCCATGCTGGCAAAAGAGGCATGCTGTGGACCCCATTGGTCTAGGAATTCCAGTTGGTGAGATCCAGGAGAAGTTCTGTCATGGCTCCTGCCCTTTGGAACATCATGCCCCCCAGGGTGATATCTGCACCCACCCTTTTGGCCTTCTGAAGAGGCCTGAAGAACTGGCTCTGCAATTGGCCTTGGGCCCCAATAGGGATGCATCATTCTGGAGGTGGTTAACCACTAAGATAAGACCCCACTTCCTCCCTGTGTGCATCTTTGTTCAATTCTAACTAATTTAATGTCACTATTGTTTTAGCGTTCTAAGGTTTTTATAACTTTTAATGATTGTAAGCCATCTAGAGTTGCCTCTAGGCGAGATAGGCAGCATTTAAATTGAATAAATAAAATAAAAATAAATTAACTTAAAGAACAAGCAATATTTATCCCAAACACATAGGCATTGTCAGTTTATTTTGAGCAGTCATTAGCTTTTATATGTTTTAGATATTAAAAACCCATCAGCAATTCCAGGAATGAAAGGAGACAAAAATGAGTTATATTCAAAAAGGTGATATAAAAGACTTTTTATTTTTATACCTTCATGCTGTTATATAAAGTTAAAAGAGGTCAGTTTATACAGGACAATTGTGCATCACATTACCTGCTAGGTTTTCACACACATACAGATTGAGAGAGAGAAACACAGTGCATAAATTACTTAAAATAAACTCTTCAGGTTCACACCCTGAAATGGCTTATTGAAAAAAAAAGGAAAAAGCAAACAAATCAGATAAACAAAACAGACTCCAGTTACAAAAGCTGGACACCACTTAATGTGTTCTGTTATTTTGTGAAAAGTAGACTCAATAAGTAATTGTTCTGCTGGGTTGTTTTTGTGTGTGTGTTATTGTTGTTGTTTGGGCAGATATGGCACAACTGGCTCTGGGAGTCTCTCTTTAGGTCCAGTGCTCCTTTATCCTTCTTTCCCCTCAGGAATGGTGGCAGAGGGGATTTTGCCATACGTAATGGGGTGTTTCGTGTCACACAGTGCCCTCTTCCTCATGCCAGGCTTGCTGCCTGCATCTGCATTAATTTCTGGAGAAAGAGGAGGAAATGAATAAAATGCAGAGCTCTCATCTTTCCTACACATGCAGCTCAAGAATTATGCACGTCCTGAAGCATAATGGAGATACTGAGCTAATAGTGGCAGTGATGAGCGGGGCGGCAGAGATCTCTTCAGTGTATGCCGCACGATGATTGTCCTGGGTCTTAGCCAGGCCAAGTAGCTGTTGGGTTTCACATATTTATCATGGAGATAAAGGTCTCTGTTCGCATAACAGGGCAAGCGTCTGCTGGAGCATAGAAGGGCCTTGGAAGCATTGTATGTTATTACCCCCCCATTTTTCTCATTTTCTGTTTCTTCCCTCCTCTTTTAGTGCAGGCTAGTCTTTGTCCACAGAGGAAGCCTCTAGGTGCTGGGAACTGTCAAACAGGAAAGATTTGCACAGCGGTTTCATAAGGAGAGTTAACAAGCCAGGCTACAAGCTACATTGACAGGAAGGGAAGTATCATTGTGCTTTACAAAGTGTATGAAATATTTGTCTTCCTTTCTGAAGCAATCTCTTGGGCAGCTGCTGCAAGTACACGTTTGACTCCTTACTGGAAGAAAAAGTTAAGTGACTTGAGAAGAAGGTTTCTACCCTGAAGTCCATCAGAGAAAAAGAGAAGTTTTTCAGTAGGACAGCTGAAGCTCTCCAAGAATGGCAGAGAAATGAAGACAATATCAAAGAACACAAATGCCTCTTTTGGCAGAGGCTAACACTCAAAGACTATGACTATGTCTCAAAAAAGCAAGAGAATCAGGAGACGCTTGTCCCCCTCTCAATCAAGTAAACTCAAGAGCCACACTGTAAGGGAAGAAACCTGCCATGATGATAGGTGATTCCTTGTGCAGACCTTAGCTAGTGTGATTTCACAGGAGGTCTGTTGTTTTCCAGGTGCCCACAACTAGATAAAGAAGCTATCATATGATTCAAACTCAGTAAGAATTATCCTTTTCTTTTAGTCCATGGTATATTAGAAGATATAATGTGCCCAAAAGATACAAACCAAACAAGTAAAAAAAAATAGACTTGCAGAATTCAGGAATGAAAGCATGGAACTGATACTATTTGGGTGAGAATAAGAAGGAGGAGAAACAAAAGTGAAACTACTGCAGTTTATTATAGACCACTGGTGTAGGCTTGATATAGATATGGCCTTTCTATGTCAGTTGATCGGTCTTTCAAAACAGCAAATGATAATGAGAGATTGCAATTATCCTGACATCTCCGGAGAATCTAACTTTCTCTAACAAATACTTGTCTTCATTTATTGATCACTTAATTTGTCAGAGATGAAAGAAAGAATGTGGGAGTCTGCTATCCTAGATCTAATTCTCATTAACAGGGAGGAAGTAGTTGAAAAAGAGCAAGTAACTTGTACTTAGGGAAAAGTAATCATATCATTCATGATATTCAGAGGAGGAGGAACTGAAAAGTAAAAGGTGAAGAGTCAGGATTTCAGAACAAAGAAGGTCGATGAGATCCAATTACTTCAAATTCTTACTGAGAAAAACATTCAGGAAGGATAAGAAATCCAATAAAAAGAGATCTTGCAGGCACATTTGCAAACAATTCCTACAAGTAGGTAAAATAGGTAAATATATAAAGGCCAGCATAGAGATATGCAGAGCTCTCTAAAATGAAGAAAAAAGGGGGCATGTATAGGAATTCAAAGGTGGATAACATGATCAGAGAAATAGAAGAATGAAGGAACTGCAATTTAGGTTTCAGAAGGCAAGAATAAGACAAAATTTACTGACTTTAAACACACTGAAATCTCTAGAACCAAATGGATGGGAAACTAAAAGAACTAATGTAGGCAATGGTAATCTGGTAATCTGAGAACTCCTGGAGGAGTGGTGAAATCTGAGAAGGGAGGAGTGTAACTGTCCAATAAGAAAAGGAAAGAAAAGCATCCCAAGAAGCTGCAGACCTATCAGCCTGACATTTATACTAGGCAAGGTTTTTATCCAGAGTGCTTGTGGACCAACATGAGTCTATGTGAAAACAAACTGGATCAGACCAACTTTAGATCCTTTGTTGCTAAAGTTATTAGCATAATAAATCAGAAGAATGCCATAAACATGGAATCTGAACTTCACCAGAGTGTTGAATGGACTGCCTTGTAATATTTTGTTTAATAAAAGATGAAAATATGTGCTACATGATACTATTGTTAGATGATTCACTGTTGATCAAATGACCACAAGAAAGTGTGCTCATTAATGACTTTGCTCTAGCTTGGAGAGAAGTATTTAGTGGCATACACTAGGGCTCTCTCCTGGGCCCTTCGGCCATTCAACATTTTTATCAATGAATTGGAGAGAATTGAGAGAATTTTTTTTTGTATTAAATGTACAAGTCAGTGGGTTCCATTATGTCTCTGAGCAGTGTGCAGTATAAAACTTTAAAACAATCCACAAAATACAAAAAATGTATCGTTTTCATGACTCATTGGTGAACAACCATGAGTTCACAAATCAGGCAACCCATAACAGAGCTGGAAAAAGTGTGTGGAAAAAGAGTGAGGGATCATCTAAGTAAGGTCAAAGTGAAAGTGAGACCATATGAGTTTGCAAGGAACACAAAGCATTTTTGCTTTTCAGGACAGGTGGCTAATACTTTAAGGAAAAGAGAAGGGCATTCAAAAAGATCCAGCAAGTGGGTTCCTTGGTACTCTCTGAGCTTGGTTTTTTTCTTGTAGATATTTTGTAAACCTCGCTCCCTTTTAGCACTGATGATGTTATTTATTGGATAATGAAATGTCTGCAAGAGAGCAACCAAGTTCCAAGACCAACAAGGATCCCACAGTTCAATCCTGAGTTACAAATACTCTTTCTATTGAGATCAAGATAGGTTTGAGCAATAGCACAAACATGTTTCTGAGAAGGAAAAAGTAAGGCAAAAGTACAGGATAAGGAGAGTTGGCTTGGTAGTACTATATGTCAAAGAGATGTGGGTGTCCTTATGATCCACAAGTTAGATATGAACCTGCTATTTGAGGGACCTGCTAAAAAGAAAAATGCTACCTTGGGGCACATAAGTAGCAGCATAAGAGTCTACATTATAAGAAACATTATTCCACCATATTTTAACCCAGATAGATTCCATTTGTAGTACTATATGTAGTTTTGGGCACTATCACTCAAAAAGGACAGGGAGAATTTCAGAGCAGAGCTTCCAAGAAGTTAAAGAATCTAGAAACTAAGCCCTATAAGGAACAGTTAAAAGGATCTGGGAATGTTTAGTTCACATACAAGAGAATCCAGGGGTGCTATGATAACTGTCTTTGAACATACAAATGAAAATGAATTTATTTTCTATTGCCCCAAAAAGCAGAACAAGAACCAAAGAGTTAAAACTACATGGAAGCAGAAGCTATAGTGGAATTTGAGCAAGGGTTGGACCGGATGATCTCAAAAATACCTTCTACTCTATGATACTTTATGCAAATAAATGCTATTTCTTCATCATCACAGAAAAAGCAGTGCATTAGAAATAGTTGATTAGAAATAGCCCAAGTATATAGAATAGCTCCAGAATGGGTAAAGACATTTTTTCCCCTTCTCAGCAGCCTGCTAGATTTCAGCTCTCACCTCATAACAATACATAATAGCTCTGGGAGCTGTTTCCTTACCAACGGAGACAGGGAAAGACAGGAATTAAGAAAAACAATACAGTATATTTCTTCCCTCGGTCTCTCCACCCCATCCTCTTCCACGTGTCACGAGCAAAACAAAGCTCTGTTGTGGTCAGTGGTAGGATATGCAAAGTCATGTGTTGCATATTGCAAATGTTTTGTGTTTGAAGCAGACTAGTATCATGTGTGATTCAATTAACTATGGGAGAGCAATGATGGCTATAAACTGGTTGGAAGAAGAAAGAAATGTTCCTCCATAAGGAGCAAAAAGGCAGAACCTAAGAACAGCACCCATCCTGTCGTTCTGAAATATAGATTCTTGGAGGCACATCATTAACATCTGTGAGGGAAAAGGCCAGCAGCTTTGGCCTTCCCTCCTACTTTCTAAAACAATCATGAAGTGTATTTGCCACCTTAGTCTTTGGTTTCTTTAAAGGATAACATAATATTAGTGGGAGAATTCAGTATTCTTGTTGTGCTTTTAATTTTTTTTTAAACTTTTCCTATTGTAAAGTGAATTTGGCATCACTTCAAAGTTTTGTCTTGATTGTATCAAATTTGTTTCATTTCCTCTTCGATAACTTTTTAAGTGGGAAGATTCAATTTTCTTTATATTATTTTAAAGATCCCTTGGTCTAATTTAATTGATGGAACTAACTCAGTAAGGAAATCTAAATGATCTAAGAAATCACTGAAGTTTTACTCATTTGGTATCACTACTGCCACAGGTCTGGTCCATTAGGAGATTCAGTGAGAAAGCCCCAATCACTTCATTCTCATTTTACAGGCCTGTAGTTTCCGATTACAAAATTATTTTATGAATTGTGCTGTGCTGTTAATATCATTTGATTTTTGCTTTATTGAAAAATAATGGTGACTAATAGGTAGTTGTTCTTTTAAGCACCAGAGATTTCTAATCCCAAACACCTGGCAGGATGTGAGTTACACTTAGTTTGGTCTGGCAAAGTATATGCCATTGTTGCATATGGTATTGATCATGTGATAAAGAAATGGATAACAAAAACATCTCATTGTACAGAATTAAAAGAAGCAACTGAAGCTAAACCAGACACCTCCATCATGCTGGATACACTATACTATTAAAGTTACATTTTAAAAAACCTCAGGTGAAGCATATTAGGAATTCTGGAATATCCTGCTTCCTGAAACATCTGGAACACAACAAATTAGTGAGGTTTAACACTCAGAGATAGAATGGTTAAAACAGAGTAGAGCATACAGGGGTCTCTGAGTGTTAAACCTCACTAATTTGTTGAGTTCCAGATGTTTCAGGAAGCAGGATATTCCAGAATTCCTAATCTGCTTCACCTGAGGTTTTTAAAATGTAACTTTAATGAAATAAATAAAGAGCACAGCAGCAGCTTTCTTGATATCCAAGGATACTTTTGGGTTTTATAGCACTCCAAGAAACAGAAGTGCCAGTTGACTCTGACCAATGCTTTGAAAAGATAGAAGGAGAGAAAAGAGGTAAGTGAAAGCTTGGAAGGACAGAGAAGGCTGTGAGACATATCTTCACCAGTTTTCTTCTACTAAATGCTTGTTTTGTGACAGGCCATGCCCACACAGCGACTATCTGGGGAATAGGCAAGTCAGTCACCACCAGTCTGCGGCAGCCAATTTTTTAGTGAACCCGGGACATGCTGTCAGCATTCTTAATATGCCCAATACTCTAACAAGATTGTAGTTTCTTTAATGTGCAAGCAGAAATCCTATCTCCTGAAAAATAGGCCCCATTGATTTCAGCAAGACTTACTCTTATTACACAGTACTCAAGACGTCTAAATCAAGAGCAATGGTTCTCAGTGCATGCATAGCAACACCCAGCTGATCACAAAAACTAATCAGGGCCAGACCTGGTTAATACTTGGATGGGAAGCTAGTGAGAAATCCCAGGGATTTAACCAGGGAGAAAAACATCCTAGAACAATGCAGTGCCAAACAATTCCCATATTACTTAAAAAAAAAAACCTCCATCTTATATTGAGAAATGATTAGGAGTCCAACTCAATTTAAGATTAGTTTAATTTTCTCCTAATTGATGGCCAGGTTGATTTAGAGGAATTAGATTTACAATGAATTTTCACTAAAACGGATTCTGTTGTTTGATGAAGTTTCAAAAAATGTTAGATTTGCACATGCTGGGGATTCTTTAATTTCAAAAAAGGAAGATTGCTTTTAAAGGTTACAATTATTTTGGCTTTTGAAGTCACTTTTCCTTGAGAAAGGAAAATAAAACTCTCAATAAAAATCTTATTTCAGGCTAAATTCAAATAAAACTTGACCAAATCTTCACATAGTTCTATTGTTAACTAATAAACCATGTGTAAATCTCATTAAATTCAATTGGATTCAACATATTTATCTCATATGCAATTTCAGTCATATTTTTATTTAAAAAGCCCAGTTTTTCTATTATATAAGTCTCCATGAAGTGAGGAAAAAGAAGCTGCAGGTTTAACATTTCTGCTCTAAATGAAATTTGGCTGTCCTATGATATTTTAAAACATGGTTTGTTGTTTTTGACTTTTATGTGTTTCTGTTTTTGTATATATACAGGTAAATATATATGTAAAAAATAGCAAAATTTTTCCATTGAGTTGTCTAAATCAGTGATTTTAAAAGTTGTTAAAGCCCATGGAACTTTTTAGTTTAAAAAAACACCCTAGAATCCCTGTCCAAGAGACAACAGCAAATTGGCTATGACTGAGGGAATATTTTTCGCCCTTCTTTTCTCAAGGAAAGTCATCAAGTTCCTACAGAACCTAGTTTGAAGACCTGTGGTCTGGATGAATTTATATTAAGGACAAGAAATGGTTCAAAATGGTTTTCAAGCACTGTGGAATAGAATGGTTGTATTTGTGCATCCATTAAATGATGGATTCCAAATTTTTGGACAACTTTTCATGAAAAAACTCCAATACGTTTCTGAAGTTATTAATCTTAGGAGAAAATGCCATATCTTGTCCTAAAGGGTTCCCCAGCATATATAACAAGCCACATTGTGGTTTATAAGTTGGTTGATATTTCTGAGGAAGAACATTTTAGGGTTGGATACATCTTCTAGAGTTTTGCATTGCATATTCATTAGTTGCCATGTACGGTATATTCTGCCATGATAAAGATTATTTTTAATCTCATCCCCCAAAACTTTCTTCACAGAGAAATCTCTAGATAAATGTATCATTCCCTTCCAGAGTTGGTTTAATTAACTAAGCTTCAGAACCCTAGTCAAGGTATAGGTTTGAGCTCATATGTCCTGTATTGCTTAGGTGCCATTAGGTTAAATGAGTGATCATTGCTAAGACTGATCACTGATCAACCATTGATCTAATGGCCCCCAAATACATTTATCAAACCAGCATTAATTTTATCAGAAGAGCTGGGTAGACAGCAGAAAAATCTGTATTCTGTATTCAGAATTTATTTTTCTAAAGTACAGTCAGAATTTAGGTTTTGTTCATATCCAAAATTGCGTTGAATTACAATTTTAAGATGACAAAGGGCAAAGGTATTAAGCACACTAGGGAAATAATGTAATATAATTTTGAAATTACAATTCATAAAATTTTAATTAAAATTATAATTAATGTTAAACTCAAATACGATATTTCTTTTCTGTCTTGGCTCCCTGCTTAAGTCTCATATTTTAAGAGCAGACTTTGGATCATCAAAACTGATCCATATTTGGGGTCCATAGGATCAACTGGATCTACTCTTGAAATATGTCTCCAATAACAAGCTAATGTTATTTTTTTGGAAGCCAAGATTGAGGGCACATTGGACAATAATATAAATAGTGTGATTTTCACTCACTTTTTTGGCATTTCACATTACTTTTAATCACAAATTAAGTAGGATGAGAAAAAACTCAATTTATACATAAACACATAATTAACAATTTATTTAATTTCCAATCAAAAATTAATGGAAATTAAATCATTATTCAGTAGTTTTCCAAATCAGCCTCCCAGTGCAGTTCTGGGGGGGAGTTCTGAGGATTGGCCTTGACTTAGATTAATTAAATGCTTGCAGAAATGAAATCCACTCCGTCAGCACCATTTGAAGACACATTAGAGCAAGACATATTTCCAAGCTTAGCTCTCTGCACAGAGAAAAATTAAATATGGACAGAACAAAACTATGTCAAGAAGGAGCTTTAACTCTTCAATCTAATGAGGCTGGGAGCATTATATCAAGAATGATTGAGATAAAATGTGTTGTATGAGGCTATGATAAAATCTTCTAACTTTTTTAAAGTAACACCTTTTTTACTATACGCAGAGAGGTGGAAAGATTCAACACTACCTAGTATGAAGAATTGGTTGATGAAGCTGACAGATTTTTCATAAAATGGAGAAACTGACTTCTTTGATTATAGAAAAGACATTTATATTCATTACATGAATATAAATGTCTTTTCCATTACATGGAAGCCTCTTAGGGACTTT